>WNWK01025213.1:0-17500 GCA_009830355.1 Cherax destructor
AGTAGGCTACAGGATGACCGGAGAGGTTGATGGTGTGGTCGTAGTAGGCTACAGGATGACCTGGAGAGGTTGATGGTATGGTCGTAGTAGGCTACAGGATGACCTGGAGAGGTTGATGGTGTGGTCGTAGTAGGCTACAGGATGACCTGGAGAGGTTGATGGTGTGGTCGTAGTAGGCTACAGGATGACCTGGAGAGGTTGATGGTGTGGTCGTAGTAGGCTACAGGATGACCTGGAGAGGTTGATGGTGTGGTCGTAGTAGGCTACAGGATGACCTGGAGAGGTTGATGGTGTGGTCGTAGTAGGCTACAGGATGACCTGGATATGTTGATAGTGTGGTCGTAGACGTGGCAGATGCAGTTCAATACACACAAATTAAGGTTCTGATCGTTGGAAAACAAAATGACTGACACTTATAAGCTAAATAATTTAGATATTAGCAAGTAAACACGAGAAAAATTTACGAGTTCCTGCTAGCAGAAATATAGAGCCAAGGGAGATATGATTGGTGTTAAGGGAGATATGATTGGTGTTAAGGGAGATATGATTGGTGTTAAGGGAGATATGATTGGTGTTAAGGGAGATATGATTGGTGTTAAGGGAGATATGATTGGTGTTAAGGGAGATATGATTGGTGTTAAGAGAGATGATTGGTGTTAAGGGAGATATGATTGGTGTTAAGGGAGATATGATTGGTGTTAAGGGAGATATGATTGGTGTTAAGAGATGATTGGTGTTAAGGGAGATATGATTGGTGTTAAGGGAGATATGATTGGTGTTAAGGAGATATGATTGGTGTTAAGAGAATGATTGGTGTTAAGGGAGATATGATTGGTGTTAAGGAGATATGATTGGTGTTAAGGGAGATATGATTGGTGTTAAGAGAGATGATTGGTGTTAAGGGAGATATGATTGGTGTTAAGGGAGATATGATTGGTGTTAAGGGAGATATGATTGGTGTTAACCCTTTACCGGGCACTCCCTGGAAAATGATAATTTCGAAATGTTTTTCATATGAGTCGATAGAGTAGCTCAATGTAAGGATAATGAGCCCATATATTTGAAATTCTAAAAATAACTTTTCGCGCAATTGCCAATATTCAAGGACCGTCTGTAGACGGTCCCGACCGTTAAAGGGTGTCAAATTCTGAGTGTTGCAAATTTGCAATTGTTAATAAAACACCAAATAAGTATTTTTCTATTTTATTTTACTAATATACAATATCAAAAACACAAATGGAACTTGTTTCCAAACATTTTGTAAGTATTAAAAAATATAAACATGAACCAAAAGAAAGATGCACACATTGCAAAGGGATAAAACTTTCAAGTCCCATATTCCTGAATTCCAAGAGTAAAAACAATCATTATAGATGACTACTTGCTAGAATGATAGGCTGTAAGCAATTTTTATCCTTCCTAATGCATAGGTTAACTTTGCATACTGAACAGAAAAATGATGTTGTGACATGATGTTTCTTTGTGCTGCAATACTTGCATGACAATATTTTCCAACTGTTGGCAAGTGACCTAGCATTTTATCCAACCTCACACTGTCATCAGGCCTAGCTGCACGTTGGTACTGCACTGGAGATGGCAATTGCAAGGCTGGCAAACCATCATCACTGTTAGCACTGGAAGTACTTGTTGAAGGTCTTGGACTTGATCTTATGTTACAGCGTCCATATTTGTCCTTAGATCTTGCAGTGACAGAGACATCAAGCGGAATTGCTTCAGTGGCATGCATTTGGTTTTAGTGACCGAAAATCACGGCAGTAAAGCCATGCATTCACAAGGAGAGATCAATAACATAGGCAAACAGCCGCATGTACCAACGTTTAGATTTCATAGGGTTTGTACATATGTACCAACATATTACTTTTGTCAATACCTCCCATTGTGCATTATAGTTCTTGATGACTGCAGGGCACTGGAAGTTGTCTTTAGTCTTAGATTCCTTGTTATATCTTTGAATAAGAGTCACAGGTTCCACTCCCACATCATTTGTCACTAAAGTCACAGCTTTGTTGTCCTTCCACCTTACAACAAGGATACTATCATTGGTTTTGAAGTCAAAAGTGCCCCTGGGCACTATGTTCTTTCCATTTGTTTGACAGGCATCAGTTCTGGTTTACCACATCTATTTTCACGTACTGTTCCAGTGTACCTGCAGTTATACTTGTCTCTTAGTACCTTGACCAAAGGTAGACTTGAAAAGAAATTGTCAGCATAGATTGCTGATGTCTTTCTTTTTCTGAGAGTTGTTGCAAGTACCAGAACAATCTTTGAACTTATTGGTAGTTTATTTTCTTCATCTGGCAGCTTTATGGGATGGTTTTCAAAAGTCGTTTTGCCTTCATACATGAGTATATCATGTATGATTCCATCTTCACTTCCAAAGACAAAATAGTTTGAAACCCCATTTGTCTGGTTTGGTTTTGATGTACTGCCTGAGGTTTCCAGCAGTTTTTACCCTTGAAACCAACCATTACTTCATCAATAGACTGCCTGGGTGTAGCTGCAACTTGCAAGCAAGCATTAGTTAGTGCTGTGTAAAGAGGCCTTATTTTGTGGAATCTGTCCTTATGCCTGTGGGTGTTATCATTGAAATGAACTGTACGCCTAAGCAACCTAAATCTTTTAGATGACATGACTTGCAACCTGGATTACCTTAGTAGAACTTGCCCAATAGTCATCTAGGGATGGGTATGAAGAAATACCCATAAACAACAGAATACCTATGAACTGTATTATTTCTTCACAATCTGTTACAAAAGTAGTATCTATGTTTTTTGCTTGGCATACAAATTGGTTTGATATGTCATGCTTTCTATCATATTTGGGGTAAAAACTTGCTAAAATAATCAAATGGACACTTAATTGCAAGAGGCTTTTCATGTTCGTATACAGGCAAAGAGTCATTAGTGATGTCATCCTTCGTCCAAACAGTCTGAGCTTGAACAGCAAGCTCATCATGAAGATCTTCTTCATCAGGGTACTCCTCGATCGCAATACCTTTTTTTCTTGGCTAATTTAGGCTTTTTGGATGGCCTTTCTTCCTCCTCCTCATCACTTGACACCTGCATCAGGTGGCAAGTATTCATCACCACTCTCAAGTAATTCCAGGTCATCTGGCTCTGGATTGGAGTCACTTTCCTCCAAAATGCAGAGATATTTTGACTTATCTTGGGAGGATTCACCATAGAACAATTTCTCATTGATCTGGAATGACAATAAGAATGTTCTGACACACCCAGACCACTACAGAATTCATATATGCACTAGAATTTTTATATAAATATTTATTTACTGAAATTTAAAATGTGGCCCTGACGGCGGGACTGTCTGCACACGGTCCTCTTTGTTGCACTTTTTCAATTGCATGGTACACTCATATTATGCATATCTAACTCCTGATATATATCTCAAAATATGCCTAAACTATTCATTTACACACTGGACACAACAATTAGTACTTACCGACATTGTAGAGAGTATAATCACAGTGTATATGAGTGGAACAAGAGCAAAAATTCGGCTCTGGGTGACGCCAAGCGAGAAGTGTTTACATTTTGGTCTCTCAACCAATGGGAAGCGAGCAGATGCCGGTCTCACTTAGCTGGAGCGACTCACAGAAGGCTTGTGATTGGTCAGATATAGAGAATGGGAACCTAGATGCACTGGGGGAGTAGGATGACACGCGCAAAAAAACACGTGTTTAGGACCGTCTGTACACGGTCCTGCCCGGTAAAGGGTTAAGGGAGATATGATTGGTGTTAAGGGAGATATGATTGGTGTTAAGGGAGATATGATTGGTGTTAAGGGAGATATGATTGGTGTTAAGGGAGATATGATTGGTGTTAAGAGAGATGATTGGTGTTAAGGGAGATATTATTGCTGTTAAGGGAGATATGATTGGTGTTAAGGGATATATGATTGGTGTTAAGGGAGATATGAGTGGTGTTAAGGGAGATATGATTGGTGTTAAGGGAGATGATTGGTGTTAAGGGAGATATGATTGGTGTTAAGGGAGATATGATTGGTGTACAAACGGGGACACTGGAATAAAGTGATATAGATAACGTGTTAAAAATATCTAACCAAGACAGAACTCGTGGTAGTGGTTTTAACATGGAGAAATTTACATTTAGAAAGGAATATTGGCAAGTGATTTAGCAATAGTTGTTGACGTGTGGAACAAACTTTGGGTGGTTTTAAATATAGGTTGGACGGGTACATGTGAGTGAATATTAGCTGGACCTACCTAGCATGGGTCAGTAGGCCTACTGCAGTGTTCCTCCATATTCATGTACGTACTCGTTCTTTAACACACTCATGGCTCGTTACTTACCGTCCTGTTGAAATTCCTAGTCCCTTGTACTCGAGTATTTGTGACTGTAATCATATCTCAGTCCCCGACTCCTGGTGACGTGTTATGGTGACCCCTGGTGACGTGTTATGGTGACCCACCTTGCCTTTACTCATCTTTACACTTTATATATGTACTCTCTTTACATACTCTTGTTCTTCCTTCTCTCCTCTCTCTCATCCTCTCCCACCACCACCTCCGTCTTGCCCTGCCATCGCCATGCTTCAGGGTGGGTATGTGTGGCTCACTCCCCTACATTCCTTACATAGTTGCACCCTCCACTCTGGGTCTCTCCTCAACACGGCCAACCCTCCTTGCCTCTCCCCCCTCTCATCCTCTCCCTGCTTCCCTGCCCCTCTCTTCCACCCTCCAGCCTCTTCATTACTCTACTGCTCTTCCTCCTTACCTTCCAACTCCTCCCTCCCTCCCTTCTTATCAGCGACAATTCTCTCCCAAAAATCTATCTTTTTTCTCTCCTTCCCTACCGTCATTCCTTCCTGCCCTCATTCCTTCCTGCCATCCTTCCTTCCTGTTCTCCTTCCTTACCCTCATTCCTTCCCAACCTTCCTTCTGATACTTACGGTCTAACAATCCTTTACTGTTTCTCTACACATTCACGTTCTTTCATCTCTTCTCTTCTCTTCCTATTTCTATCATCTATAAATCTTCCAATGTTTAACATCAATGCTAATTTGGATTTTTTTATTTTCATCTTCTATTCCTTCTATTTATTCCCCCTCTACCTTCAATTCTTCCTTCCTCTTCCCTTAGATATAGACTAGCTTATATATATATGTCGTGCCTAATAGGTAAAACTGGTCAATTAGCAAGAACTCATTTAAAATTAAGTCCTTTTTAAAAATTTCTCTTATACGTTTAAAGATATATATTTTTTATTTATGTTCATGTAAAAATTAATATTTTTTATTTATGTTCATGTAAAAATTAATATTTTTTGTACCAAAAGAACCTTAGAAAACTTACCTAACCTTATTATAATAAGCGCAATTTAATTTAGCCTAATCCAACTAAATATATTTTAGATAAGTTTACAATAATTTAAGAATGATTTTTGCGAAATTTTTGCATACACAAATTTTCGCTTGCCTTATTCGGCAAGAATATCGTTACTATTTAAGCCAAAATAGCAAGTTTTACTTATTCGGCATGACATATATATATATGTGTGTGTGTGTGTTTAGCACCCGCGGTACATATGGGACACCGTCCCGGTGTTTCATGGGACCGCAGGTTTGAGAGGACGCCGGTCCACTGGACCACGGGGTTACCAGACTACTACCCAACTCACTACAAATGTGTTAATGGTAAACGTTCGTGATGGGAATGTCAGTCCTGACATGACTGACACTACGAGGCTCTGGCTCTCCTCACCCACCCACAAATACCACCACTATTTGTCTTTGTTGTTGTCTGAGCGCTTCAGTTACTGTGAGATCAATCTTAGCACAGATTAATATACACAATAAGTTGTTATTAGTCTATTCATCGGTTAAATGGCTGAGGCTGATGTATTTCATAGTGGTTCATTAAGTGGTAGCTGCTGTATGGCAGGGGTGCTGCAACACTCGCTCCTCTTAATTAAAACCCTTTAGCAGGCAAGTGACACTATAGTGTTACTTATTTATATGCTTAAATGGAGCTTTTTCAGGGCATATGAAATTCTTGACATCGTCTCTATCCAATAGGACTCCTCGTCATTCAAAAGTAACCAATCAGAAAGTGCCAGTGCCTTTCCTGGGAGGTTGAGTTGAGACTTGAGGCAGCGTTGTTAAGGGGCTAGCAAGAGGCTGCCTCACCAGCGCTTGTTAGTAGCAATAATGACTCTTTAGATCCAAATTCAAGTAGTCATAACACAAAAGTATGTACGGCAGAAGCCACAAGAGTGAAAAAGGTCTTAGAATGTTCCAGTCTATAACGAAACAAACACATCAAAATCCCTCCTTGATAGAGTTTGTTACTATAAAGAGGAAGGGAGTTGGGGCAGCAGAGGCTGGTGTGGAGGAGCCAGGTAGTAACTCTGTAGTCTGACTGACGTAACAAGGGCCTTGAGGAGAATTTATATGAAATTAAGGTCAGGTTATATGATGTGACCTCATTATTGATGATTAAGACACATGTGCAACAGTTGGGTATCTTTATTGTTGAAACGCTTCACCTGCGTAGTAGGCTTTGTCAGTTAAATACAGAGTAGAATGTATTGTAGGCAGCAGTAGTGGCAAGGTAACGTTGATGTAGTCAGTCCATCGTTGATTACATCAGGGAGGAAGAGTGTTGTGTCACCCAGGGGAAGGTTTAGGTGAGTGAGGTTGTCACCCAGGGGAGGGTTTAAGTGAGGGTGTCACCCAGGGGAGGGTTTAGGTGAGTGAGGTTGTCACCCAGGGGAGGGTTTAGGTGTAGGAGATTGTCACCCAGGGGAGCGTTTAGGTGAGGGAGGTTGTTACCCAGGGGAGGGTTTAGGTGAGGGTGTCACTCAGGGGAGGGTATAGGTGAGGGAGGTTGTCACCCAGGGAAGGGTTTAGGTGAGGGAGGGTGTCACTCTGGGGTTTAGATGAGGGTGTCACCCGGGGGAGGGTTTATGAGAGGGAGGGTGTCACCCATGGGAGGGTTTAGGTGAAGGAGGGTGTCACCCGGGGGAGGGTTTAGGTGAGGGAGGGTGTCACTCAGGGAAGGGTTTAGATGAGAGAGGGTGTCACCCAGGGGAGGGTTTATGAGAGGGAGGGTGTCACCCAGGGGAGGGTTTATGAGAGGGAGGGTGTCACCCAGGGGAGGGTTTAGGTGAGGGAGGGTGTCACTCAGGGAAGAGTATAGGTGAGGGAGGTTGTCACCCAGGGAAGGGTTTAGGTGAGGGAGGGTGTCACCCGTGGGAGGGTTTAGGTGAGGGAGGGTGTCACCCGTGGGAGGGTTTAGGTGAGGGAGGTTGTCACTCAGGGAAGGGTTTAGATGAGAGAGGGTGTCACCCAGGGAGGGTTTATGAGAGGGAGGGTGTCACCCAGGGAGGGTTTATGAGAGGGAGGGTGTCACCCAGGGAGGGTTTAGGTGAGGGAGGGTGTCACCAGGGAAGAGTATAGGTGAGGGAGGTTTCACCCAGGGAAGGGTTTAGGTGAGGGAGGGTGTCACCCGTGGGAGGGTTTAGGTGAGGAGGGTGTCACCCGTGGGAGGGTTTAGGTGAGGGAGGTTGTCACTCAGGGAGAGTTTAGATGAGAGAGGGTGTCACCCAGGGGAGGGTTTATGAGAGGGAGGGTGTCACCCAGGGAAGGGAAAATTGAAGAGACTTTTTCTGGCCCTCATCCTTGTACCGTCACATTATTGTTGGCCTCATTTTCAACCCTGGTATGTTGTGGCGTCACTGGACCATCATGGCTACAGGTCTGGTTGGTCTTTGTCTAAGGTGTGACTTAGGGCGAGCCACTGGTCTGGTCCTAAAATTTATATTTTTGTCTAGATTGGTGCTAACGTAAGCTCTGAATTTAACCTCACTTGTAAACTGTCGTATAGATGAGAGTAGCCACACAATATGCTCTATCTAATTTTGATAATAAAACAATATATCTTGTCTGGGTTAGTCTCTAATGGTCCCTTTGTTATATGGGATTGTGAAGCTTTAAATGTAGCCTGGTCTCTAAATGTCTTAGTTTGGTTTGGTTTTTATGTATGGTCTTTTGGACTGCTTACACAGTAAAACATATTAATGAACTATTTGATTTATTTTGTGTGTGTAGGCTGTTTTTGGTTTTAGAAAATGATCGGTATTGAGGGAAATTACCTGCATGAATTATCAAGTGCTAGTAATTTGGGCGAGGTAAATGGGACTTAATCACAGTAGGTCGCCGAACTGTCACTCCCTCGATACCCACTACATCACCTCTCACAAAAAGCTAGACCTAATATTAAATTAATTAGAATATTAAACATCAATACCAATAATGGTAAATTAGAATGTGGACTGTATATGATTAGGCTTGCTGGGTACACAATATAATTGATAAATTAGACACATATGCAACACTTGGGTATCTTTATTGAGAAAACGTTTCGCCACACAGTGGCTTCATCAGTCCAAAGAGCAACAACTTGGGAACTTAATACAGGGAATTCTTCACTTGCCCAACCCTTGGGCACGACCTACTTCCACACTGCACAAATGTCGGTATTGTATACCACTCTTGTACAAATGTGACACCACCTACGACTTCTGCACCTCTCCTGCCTACGGTATATAAGCTGCTTCCTAGCACATATGCTGTATTCTGTTCAAGATTGATGGACTGACAACATCGACTCAAGGTTGAGGGACTGACCACCTCAAACTCCTCCTGTTCTTCACGATTCTCCTTTGTTTGGACTGATGAAGCCACTGTGTGGCGAAACGTTTCCTCAATAAAGATACCCAAGTGTTGCATATGTGTCTAATTTATCAACTTGTGGGTTCTCTGAACCATTCATTTACAATATAATTATTATACATAAATTATAATGGTGTTATTAGAAAAGAAATTCATTACCACTTACTATTTAATTACTGTAGATGGATCCACCACAACACCTGCCTAACGATTATAATCCTCCACTGGCCAGCTAGAAATCTAAATGAAAGGAGTAATGGCGCACTTACTTGGTAAGTGACGGCGTATTCCTATCTTCCCTATCCACACGTAATTCTTGAGGTCCTGAAGTTTTCTGTCCCAATTCTCCAGCAGCGAACATTAACATTAAATTACAAATTCAGGCTGAAACACCCCAATTTGGCCTCGATGACGCCGCATTATTAGCTGAATTTTCCACGACAACCAGTGCTCCAAAATTACAAATGGCGCCCCCCTTGTATCCCTCCGCGGCCGCTGCACACCCTCCTTCACTCAAAATTTCTCGAAGGGTCAAATCAGAATAATTTTAATAAAATTATTATATTATTCAAATTTATACATGCTAAATTTAGGAAGATTCAAATTTTTCCACACGTATCACTTTTGAACTTTGTCAGATTCTTCAAGTATTGTGCGATGTGCCGGTCAGATAGGCTACCAGACCTTGGCAGTTTAAATAAAAGTTTAAGAATAAAGATGATATAATAACTGTTAATTTATTTTATTGCAAAAAATTCTTTATATATAGTATTTTTATGTTAATTTTGTGTATAAATTTTAATTGTCCGAACTTGCTAAAACTACTGGCATTGTTAACCTTTATTTCTGTTCTTCCACAGGTAAGTTATGGCACCAGTGATGATTGAGGCAGCGTGTGGTATGTATCCTCCTAGTGGTGCTTCCTTTGTTTAGTTAAACCTTCCAGACAACTTATGTTGTCAGTGTGCGTACACTAGCGTTGTGGTGGGGGTGTCAGGCGTAGTAATGTTAGTAGATGTAACTCACAGTATGGGAGATCCCAGTCACTTGCTGTTTATAACTACAGGAGCACAGTTATGCTCGTCTTCCCTCATACTTTTTCATCGTATAATTTTCAAGATTTCCAGTGATTATAGCAATTACCACTTACTCTATGTCATGAAATTATAGCCGCTTACCTCTTGGGTGATTGACTCAAGTTGGACCTCTTGGCGAGACTAGAGAGTGGTGCCTGGTATCCAAGCGAGGCCACACAAATGATATACCGTAACCCAACCTAATTATGGGTGGAATTAAATCCCAGTCCCTAGTGACGAGAATAGTGTTACCTGCCATCCATATGGTGCTGCATACCGGAGTTCTATCCATGGTCCCTCACCGCCGCTCACACTCCTCAAGTGTCATCTCTGGTAATTAGAAAATCATTGAGACAAAGTCTCCGTGCGTACAGAGGAGCGAGTTTTTTTCAGTATTTTTTTTAAGTTAAATATATTTTTGTGGATCCAAGTCTAAAGGTTGTTAGAGTTGAAACACCAGATTAGACTGTATTTAATGAAGGTGTTATGAAGGGGGAGATTTAAATGTACACATGAGATAGGAATAAATCATGTAGATATGCATCAAGTACTGGCAAAAAATATCCTAAACTGTGAATTGAAATTTGCTAATTTAGATATAACTAGGATATAGGATGTAAGGTAAACACTGCAGAAAACCTTCATTGATGCTCCATATCGGCAATTATAAAAAAGAAGGTTAAATATATGAAATGAAAATAGATGTAAATAGGCTCTTTTTGTGGATAAGTAGATTGTTGCAAGTCCATTATTATCTTCCTTGATTCTTATTTATTCGTGCCAACCTAGTCTTCTGTTGCATAGTATTATCATTGCATTAATATTTCCGTATTCTCAGTAATTCGTAGTGGTTTCCTCTCTCAGGAAAAATATTAAAATTTATTTTGAGGCGCCAGTATGTTATTAGTCTAATAAACACATAAGCAGTAATGTGATCCTTATTACACGTTTGCCCACGTGCTTTATCAAGTCAAAAGATCTACCTGGATAAAAGGTACCTTGTATCTTTTATCCAGGTACATATGTTTGTGACTTGATAAAGTCCACGGTGGGCGCGTTGTAATAAAGGATACTTTATTCATGTGTTTATTTTTCCATTGTGTTGGTATTTTATACCATTTTTTTCCATCTTACTAGTTTTAACTGACGTAAGACTAAAAATACTATATTCCTTAGTAATATGATGAGCCCAAAGGGGCTCTTGATGATATGTCCGAGACCTTCCACTGGCTTCAGACTCACTCCGTAGAAATTGAAGATCACATCCTAAGATATATTGTTGGAAATAAGGCCTTAAATAAGGACTCCGAGTCTGTGAACATTACTACTAAATATAGATCATCTGTTTTGAAGTCAGATGTAACACCTGGAGTCAACTGGGTACTTAGCTAATTGGGCATCATATGATTAGCACCTGTGTCAGGAAGCAATTGTATTGTTTTCTGAAGAATATAGGACCATTTAGTGTCAGTTCAGTCAAGTGACCCGCACCCACAACTGGAATTTGGATCACAATCAATGATGAATGTCAAGACATTGTGATAAAAAGGAAGGAGGAGGAGGACGCTTTGAAAGAAAGTTCCCAGCCAGGTTTCCCTTCTGCATCTGGGTATTCATTGTATATATCGTGTTTTAATATGACGAATTTCAAAAAGATATTTCTTGGTGGAAAAGGGTGCACAGGTGGCCAAAAGGGGGGTTTTTTACTACATATTTTGCTGTAATTTATTATAAAGTGGAGGTTAGACAGTTGATTTGTTTACCAGAATGTTTAAAATGTGGTAATACATAGCATGTAAATATATCTTCACGCTTTTCTAGAAAATGGCGGGAAAAATAATTGAATGTGTACATTGTTACAGGTAGTCATTTAGAAGAACACGAAGCAATGTAGGTTTTAAACACAAAGTTTGTTGACAAAATGTAAATCGTTCAGTTGACAAGTTCCGTGTTGAAGGATCATGTAGCCTTGACACCATTAATCTTCCACCTTATTGTAAACTATTTCTCTCCCCCCCACCAGTATAAAAGGTCGGGTTTGTGTGAAGGTTCCGGGATATATCGACGTTTTTGTAGCAGCTGTCTGGGGATATTTGTCCGCCTTTCGGGAATACGAGAGTTGTTTAGCTATCCCCAGAGGTGTACCTTTGAAAGTAGGTTAACTCTACTCCTGCAGCGCCTCTATCAGGAGGTCAGGTTAAGTTTTCGGGGAAAAAAATTTTCCTGACGTGAGTCTTAGTCAAAAGGATGACCCGTAGCTGGGCGTTTGGTCATCTGCCCGAATTTCCAGGCCCCCCGTCCACCTTTAAAAATTATGGGATATAATTATAAGTTTAGATTATTTATGTCTCTATCAGACCGGTTTCAAATTTTCAACGCTGATGTACTAGAACTAGGGAGAGGTTCAACGCTGATGTACTGGAACTAAGGAGAGGTTCAACGCTGATGTACTGGAACTAAGGAGAGGTTCAACGCGATGTACTGGAACGGGGAGAGGTTCAACGCTGATGTACTGCAACTAGGGAGATGTTCAACGCTGATGTTGCAACTAGGGAGAGGTTCAACGCTGATGTACTGGAACTAGGGAGAGGTTCAATACTGATGTACTGGAACTAGGGAGAGGTTCAAACTACTATTGGTATGTGTTGATTCCTTCTGCTCAATTTTGCCAGGTTATTCCAAGTGTGGTTCAGTAAAATTTAGAAAGCTGTTTTTGATCGTTGTGGAACTTACACTTGTGGTGTCTCCTGTGGATGTTGGGAGTCTTATTGCAGTGTTTAGCAGCCAATTTGTCATTTGTTTTTGAGATAATTTGTATGCGTCCGGGAATGGCTTCAGTCTTTAATGTCCGACTCATAAAAAGGTGACACTTTTTTTTTTAGTTTAGACTGTGAAAGACGAATTATTTGTCAATTTAAACAGTTTATAAAATTTGAAAGTTGGTTACGTACAAACACCTGAAGAATGTTTCTTCTGGATCTGGAAGTTTTGGTTATTTTTATCTCAGAGGAAGTTTTGGCAGCGATTTTGGGTTAGTGAAGGTTGGGATTTGCCAATTTTATTTTAAAATTGATTTCCGTGTAGTAACTGGAGAATACGCCCGCTGGCCCTTTCAAACCCATTCTTACCCAGGAAAAGGGTTTTTAATTGATCGGGGTTTTCCAGTCTCACTGGAGGAATAGATCAAAATAAAATAATTGGTTTTCGTGTGGGGGAAATGCTTCATCCGATCTGCTTCAAACTTGAATACCTTGAGGAAAAATTGGAAGCTTTGAAATGAGTGTTGGTGTATTGTCTTTGTGATAACTAAAGAATGCCACTTATTCACCTTAAACTTTCGAAGCTGACATATCTTAGAAGAAGGTTGGAATTGAAGAGTTGATGGAGGTAGTGAGACAAACTATAATTGGAATGGTTTTCTGATCGGCTGGTTGAGGTAGATAGGCCTGAGCTTATGAGATATGGAGGATATCTTGCTCGATCATTGAGGTGGGGGGCTGGGTTATGCCTAGACAACAGTGCATAAGTGTTCCAATAAAGAATTATTTGCTTCGTATCAGTAAGTACACAAATGGAATTCTTTAAGTTATACCTCAACTTCATATATCTTTGGTTAGGCTTCATTTAGATTATGCTGCTCACTTCTGGTCTCCCATTACAGCTCAGACATAAAAAAGCGTTGAAAATATACAGAGAGATGACGAAGTTGATTCCATGTATTAGAAACCTGTCTTACAAAAAGAGGCTGAAGACACTGAACTTACATTCTCTTAAAAAATTAGAATTAGGGGAGTTTGGATTGAATTGTAAAAATGGAAAGCAGGAAAAATAAAAGGGATATTAACAAAACGTGTTGAAAATATCTTACCAAGATAAGACTGGCAGCAATGGATTCAAGTTGGACAAATTTAAGAGTTAGAAAGGATATTGGAAAGTACTGGTTTGGCAACAGAGTTCTAGATGACTAAAAATTTAGGATAGTGTCATTGATTAGAACTTTGGGAAGCTTTAAACATAGGTTGTCGGATACATGAGTGGATGGGGCGAGTTTGGCCCACCTAGCATGGCCCAATAGACCTACCTTAGCATGGCCCAATAGACCTACCTAGCATGGCCCAATAGACCTACCTAGCATGGCCCAATAGACCTACGTACTACAGTCTTCCTTCATTCTCATGTTCTTAATACTTTCTGGTAGAAGGAGCCAGAGGAGAGAAATGGGGTGGATGAAGGGTGGGAGAGGATGACTGGAGGGTGAGAGAGGATGACTGGAGGGTGGGAGAGGATGACTGGAGGGTGGGAGGATGACTGGATGGTGGGAGGGATGACTGGATGGTGGGAGAGGATGACTGGATGGTGGGAGAGGATGACTGGATGGTGGGAGAGGATGACTGGAGGGTGGGAGAGGATGACTGGATGGTGGGAGAGGATGACTGGAGGGTGAGAGAGGATGACTGGAGGAAGGGAGAGGATGACTGGAGGGTGAGAGAGGATGACTGGAGGGAGGGAGAGGATGACTGGAGGGTGAGAGAGGATGTGGTGAAGGTTATAAAGTTGGCAGAGATAAAGGGCGAAAGGTGTTAGTGGTTAAATGAGAAGCAGCAGGATGGAAGATTAGTAGAGCAGAGGAAGTTGTCTATGGTTGAGCAAGGAACGTAAACACTAACCACCATCCCTTCAATTACATTACAACAACAACAAATGACTAGTCTTTATGACATGACTTACATCATATAAATTATGAGATATTTCTGATTGTGAAAAAAATAAACATCACAAGTATTGCTAAAAAAGAAAACTTATGTTTTTATAAAGGTAAGCTTAAAGCTTTTGCAAAGAAAGAAGCATTTTGGTTAAATAATAATATTATACTGTTCGAAAATGAAGCCTAGTACAAGGACGAGTGACAAGAATATCATTTTTTAGCTAAACCTAGTTTGTTTTTTATGTTATTTGTGTTGAGAGTGAGGAGGTGTGAGTGACTGAGACAGTGTGAGGAGGTGTGAGTGACTAAGACAGTGTGAGGAGGTGTGAGTGACTGAGACAGTGTAAGGAGGTGTGAGTGACTAAGACAGTGTAAGGAGGTGTGAGTGACTAAGACAGTGTAAGAACACTAGTGAAGTTGCTGTCAACTTTCACATCTTCCATCTAGTGTTAGCAAGATATTGCTGAGGATACTAACAACCAGTTGCACAGCCCATCAGGGGCACCTTAATAATAATAATAATAATAATATCTTTATTTACTACAAGTACATGTACATGGTATACAGGCCTAGCTGACATCAGTGACATACTACTATATAGTTAGTCCCTTGTTATGCTGAGCATTTCGGGCAGATTAGGTCAGTGTCCCAGGATGCGACTCACACCAGTCGACTAACACCCAGGTACCCATTTTACTGATGGGTGAACATAGACAACAGGTGTAAAGAAACACGCCCAATGTTTCTGCCCTGGCTGGGAATCGAACCCGGGCACTCGCCGTGTTAAGCGAGAGCTTTAGCTACCAGACCACCAGAGCCCCTTGTTAGTTACTATTCTCCTGTCTTGTTAGTTACTACTCTCCTGTCTTGTTAGTTACTACTCTCCTGTCTTGTTAGTTACTACTCTCCTTCTTGTTAGTTACTACTCTCCTGTCTTGTTAGTTACTACTCTCCTGTCTTGTTAGTTACTACTCTCCTGTCTTGTTAGTTACTATTCTCCTGTCTTGTTAGTTACTACTCTCCTGTCTTGTTAGTTACTACTCTCCTGTCTTGTTAGTTACTATTCTCCTGTCTTGTTAGTTACTATTCTCCTGTCTTGTTAGTTACTACTCTCCTGTCTTGTTAGTTACTACTCTCCTGTCTTGTTAGTTACTACTCTCCTGTCTTGTTAGTTACTATTCTCCTGTCTTGTTAGTTACTATTCTCCTGTCTTGTTAGTTACTACTCTCCTCTCTTGTTAGTTACTACTCTCCTGTCTTGTTAGTTACTACTCTCCTGTCTTGTTAGTTACTACTCTCCTGTCTTGTTAGTTACTATTCTCCTGTCTTGTTAGTTACTACTCTCCTGTCTTGTTAGTTACTATTCTCCTGTTTTGTTAGTTACTACTCTCCTATCTTGTTAGTTACTATTCTCCTGTCTTGTTAGTTACTACTCTCCTGTCTTGTTAGTTACTACTCTCCTGTCTTGTTAGTTACTACTCTCCTGTCTTGTTAGTTACTACTCTCCTGTCTTGTTAGTTACTATTCTCCTGTCTTGTTAGTTACTACCTCCTGTCTTGTTAGTTACTATTCTCCTGTCTTGTTAGTTACTACTCTCCTGTCTTGTTAGTTACTACTCTCCTGTCTTGTTAGTTACTACTCTCCTGTCTTGTTAGTTACTACTCTCCTGTCTTGTTAGTTACTACTCTCCTGTCTTGTTAGTTACTACTCTCTCTCCTGTCTTGCTAGGCACTACCCTACCATGTCTTGCTAGGCACTACCCTACTATGTCTTGCTAGGCACTACCCTACCATGTCTTGCCAGGCACTACCCTACCATGTCTTGCTAGGCACTACCCTACCATGTCTTGACAGGCACTACCCTACCATGTCTTGCTAGGCACTACCCTCTTGTCTTGCTGGCCTACCCTACCATGTCTTGCTGGGCACTACCCTACCATGTCTTGCCAGGCACTACCCTACCATGTCTTGCTAGGCACTACCCTACTATGTCTTGCTAGGCACTACCCTACCATGTCTTGCCAGGCACTCCCTACTATGTCTTGCTAGGCACTACCCTACTATGTCTTGCTAGGCACTACCCTACCATGTCTTGCTAGGCACTACCCTACCATGTCTTGCCAGGCACTACCCTACTATGTCTTGCTAGGCACTACCCTACTATGTCTTGCCAGGCACTACCCTACCATGTCTTGCCAGGCACTACCCTACCATGTCTTGCCAGGCACTACCCTACCATGTCTTGCCAGGCACTACCCTACTATGTCTTGCCAGGCACTACCCTACCATGTCTTGCCAGGCACTACCCTACTATGTCTTGCCAGGCACTCTCTACCATGTCTTGCCAGGCACTACCCTACCATGTCTTGCCAGGCACTACCCTACCATGTCTTGCTAGGCACTACCCTACCCATGTCTTGCCAGGCACTACCCTACCATGTCTTGCCAGGCACTACCCCCACCATGTCTTGCCAGGCACTACCCTACCTATGTCTTGCCAGGCACTACCCTACCATGTCTTGCCAGGCACTACCCTACCATGTCTTGCTAGGCACTACCCTACTATGTCTTGCCAGGCACTACCCTACCATGTCTTGCTAGGCACTACCCTACTATGTCTTGCCAGGCACTACCCTACTCATGTCTTGCCAGGCACTACCCTACCATGTCTTGCCAGGCACTACCCTACATGTCTTGCTAGGCACTACCCTACCATGTCTCTCCAGGCACTACCCTACCATGTCTTGCCAGGCACTACCCTACTATGTCTTGCCAGGCACTACCCTACCATGTCTTGCCAGGCACTACCCTACCTATGTCTTGCCAGGCACTACCCTACCATGTCTTGCCAGGCACTACCCTACCATGTCTTGCCAGGCACTACCCTACCATGTCTTGCCAGGCACTACCCCTACCATGTCTTGCTAGGCACTACCCTACTCATGTCTTGCCAGGCACTACCCTACTATGTCTTGCCAGGCACTACCC
>WNWK01025213.1:22500-28799 GCA_009830355.1 Cherax destructor
TGAATACTTCCTTAAACCTCAAGTTGAGCTCCTCACATACCTCTTGATCATTACTTGTGAGTTCCCCATCTTCTCTCCTCAGCCTTATCACCTGGTCCTTGACTGTTGTCTTCCTTCTGATGTGACTGAACATCAGTTTCGGGTCGGACTTAACTTTCGATGCTATGTCGTTTTCGTACTGTTTCTGGGCCTCCTCCGTACTTGTGCATACTCGTTTCTAGCTCTTCTACTAATCTCTTTGTTTACTTGGGTTCTTTGCCTTCTGTACCGTTTCCATTCTCTGATACTTGATTCTTTGCCTCTCTGCACCTTTGGGTAAACCAGGGGCTCTTTCTGGCCTTCCCATTTAAACATTTGCCTCTGGGTATAAACCGTTCCTCCACCTCCTTGCACTTTGCCCTTACGTATTCCATCATTTCATTTATTGTCAGTCCTTCCATTTCCCTTTCCCACTGGATGTCCTGCAGGAAATTCCTCAAGCCCGTGAGTTTCCTTTTTTTAAAGTCTGGTTTGTCTCTATCGGTACTGTTTCCCTCTCCACCTGTAGCTCTACAATGTACTCAAAGCTAAGCACCATATGGTCACTGGCTCCCGGGGGGCTCTCGTGCGTTATGTCTTCAATATCTGAGCTGTTCAGGGTGAATACAAGGTCCAGTCTTGCTGGTTCATCTTCTCCCCTCTCTGGTCGCGTCCCTGACATGTTGGTGCATCAGGTTTTCCAGTACCACGTCCATCATCTTGGCTCTCCAAGTTTCTGGACCCCACGTGGTTCATGATTCTCCCAGTCGATCTCCTGTGGTTGAAATCCCCATGACCAGTAGCTCGCTCTGCTCATGTGTGCTTTTCTTGCCACCCTGCCAGGGTGTCCACCATCGCTCTGTTGTTCTCTCGTATTCTTCTCTGGCCTCCTGCAGTTCTGTGGTGGGTTATACATCACTGCAATGATTATCTTATGCCCCAGACTGGA
The DNA here is from genome assembly GCA_009830355.1 of Cherax destructor. Lineage (NCBI taxonomy): Eukaryota > Metazoa > Arthropoda > Malacostraca > Decapoda > Parastacidae > Cherax > Cherax destructor. The sequence continues at coordinate 23,468 of WNWK01025213.1, forward strand.
TGGTACCTATTATGAATTCCCGTTCTCCCCCCCTCCCCCTCCTACCATTTCCTCGAATCTCCAACGGTGCCTTTAAGCAGTACAACCCCTCCACCCCCTGCTCCTCCTATCTTTCCTCAGGATCTGATATCCCTGTGGGAAGATTGCATCTGTTACTGTCTCATTTAGTTTAGTTTCTGTGACCGCTATGATGTCTGGGGATGCCTCATCTATTCTTTCATTCCACTCTTCATACTTATTCGTAATTCCATCCGATTTGTGTACCAAACCTTCAACCTTGTTTCCAATACTGTGGCCCTGGGGAGATCTTGGTGGGATGGGGGTGTGGGAGGGTGCCCGCAGGGTTGGAGCATGGGTGGGGGTGATTGTATGGTTGGGGTATGGGCAGGTGGGGTGCAGCTTGAGGTGGGGGGGGGGGTAACTGTGACGGTGGGTTTTCTTTTCTAGGGTGGGGACAAGGGGCCTGATATGTGGGTGTGGTGCCAGAGTGTATGGGTTTCGTGGGTTGTTTGTGATATGAGGCCCCTGGGGATTTCCAGTGTGTGTGTTTGTCCTGCTTGGGCTTGGTGTCCTCCGATCTCGCTGTCTCCCTCCCCCCCTCTCCTCCTTCTTACCCCTCCCTCCGGGCCTCCCTTTCTTCCTGTGTTCTGTCTCGATCTAGATATACATTCCGGTACCCTGGTTCGTCCTCAGCCGAGCTTTCTTGCAGGATCATGGTGCGTGCTGATTCGCCTTGAATATTACCTTGAGGGTGATTTCTTCCTTTGTGTACCACCCGATTCTCCGAAAATTTGTCACTTGAGATGAGTCTCCCTATTGCTAGCATGATACCATCGATCTGTTCTGTCTCCTCCTGTTTCCTTCTGTCGTGGGTGTCTCCTTCGACTTCCTTCAGGCCATAGATGAACATCGACTTCTCCCTTTCCTCCTCCCACTGTGTCTCCCATTGCCTTGTCACAGGTGCATTATCCTCTCCCGGTGCTGTCATGACTGTATTCCCCGTGTTCCTTTGTGTGTCCGGTCTGCTCTTACGTCCCTGTCCGCTGCAGGGTTGTGGGGCCCATGTTTAGCGTGTCTGCTGTTTTGTCTACCCTCTCATATGTTGTTTCTGTGCTCCCATTCGTTGGTCCTGTGGTGCTCTTGTGATCCTGGCTGCTTCTTCTATATCCCTCCCCGTGGGTTGTTATCCTGCTCGTTGCCGGGGCCCCTGGCCGCCGGGGCCTGCATTGGTTCTCCTCCTTTTTTCCTCATTCCCTTTGGCTGTGCCTGGTGCACAAGCCCCAAAAGTTGTTTCCAGGACTGTTGTCTTATCATAGATGAACATCGACTTCTTCCTTTCCCCTCCCACTGTGCCCCATTGCCTTGTCAAAGGTGCATTTTCCCTCCGGGGCTGTCATGAATGTAATCCCGTGTTCCTTTGTGTGTCCGGTCTCCCTTTTCGCCCCCGTCCGCTGCAGTGTGTTGTTGGGGTCTCCATTTTTTGCATTCTGCTTTTTGGGCTACCCTCTCATATGTTTTTTCTGCGCCCCCCCTTTGTTGTTCCTGTGGTGCTCTTCCCCCCCGGCTGCTTCTTCTATATCCCCCTTGTGTGTTGTTATCCTGCTCGTCTTGCTTCGGGCCCCATTGCCTCCCCGTCCCCTTTTCGTCCCCGATTTCCCCCTCCTTTCTCCTCTTTCCCCTTTTTGGTTTTGCCTGGGCAAAAACCCCCAAAGGGGTTTTTCCCTTTTCCAGGTACTTTTCTCTTTCTGTTTTCAGTCCCTTAAAATTTTTTCTGGGCCCCGGCTTCCCCTTTCTTGGCTTGCATTACCCATTTTTCCCCCAGCTATCCTCTTCTCCATACCCTCGCTGATCACCAATAGCTTCCTCTCCCTTTTTTCCTTTAAAGAGCTCCCCGGGGGATCCCCCTTTTCCCCCACTCCTTCTCCTCCTAAAAATTTTTCCCCTCCCATTTTTTTCCTTCCCTGACCCCTCTTTTCCTTGTAGACACCCCCGAGCCACCCATTTTTCCCCCCTGAGTCCTTTGTGGCTGGGTTGGGGGGGTCAGGAGAAAGGAGTAAGAGGGGGGGAAAAAAGGGGTTAGGGGAAACGGGAGGGGGAAAGGGTGGGGGGGGGGGGGAGAGCTAGCGTAGAGGAAATGGGGGAAAAGGGGGGATGGGGGAGAGAAAGGGCAGGAGGGAAAAGGGAGAGAGAGGGGGGGGGGGAGAGAGGTAGGGGAAATGGTAGGTAGAGGGGGGAGAGGTAGGTAGAGAGATGGAGGGAAGATGATTAGAGGGAGAGGGAGGGGAAAGGGGGGTGGGGGAAAAGGGGGAGGGGAGGGGGGGGGGGGAGGGATATGGAGGGGGGGGGGAAGAGGGAGGTTGGAGAGAGGGGTTTTGTGTGTGTGGGGGGGAAGGGGGGGGGGTATAGGGGGAGAGGGGGGTATAGAAGGGAGAGGGGGGGTGCGTTTGAGGGAGAAGGGAGGGGGGAGGGGGGGGATATGGTTTTAGGAAGTTTTTCTACTCTCCCCAAAAATTGGGGAGAATATTGCTAGTACTTAAAAAGGGCAGCTAGAATATTGCTAAAAACTAGAGAGGTAGGGGAGGGGGAGGGGGAGGGGGAGGTAGGGGAGGGAGGGGGGGTCGGGGGGAGTGGGGGGGGGTAGGGGGAAAAAAGGTATCAAGTTTGGGCTACTCTCCTTTTAAAATAAACTAGGGGTTTTTCTAGTATTTTTTGGATACTTTCCAATATTAATCTTTTGGTTTTGCTAGTACTAGTTCTAAATTGGGGAGGGGACCAAAGGGTATGAGGGTATAGAGAGAGGGGTGTGCGGGGTGTGAGCGTATTTTGTGTGTGTGTGTGTGTGTGTGTGTGTGTGTGTGTGCGTGAGGGGGGGGGAAAAGGGTTTTAGTGAAATGGGTAGTGGTCTACTGGTTGCTAGGCCCCAAATGGGGGGTATGTGTGTGTTGGTGTGTGCGGCCTGTCCTCACTGTGTGTGTGTGTGTGTGTGTGTGTGTGGGTGGGGGGTGTGTGTGTGTGTGTGTGTGTGTGAGAAAGGGGTGTGTGTGTGTGTGTGTGTGTGTGTGTGTGTGTGTGTGAAAGTGTGTGTGTGTGTGTGTGTGTTTTTTACTGTAAAAGGGATGGAATTTTTAAAAAAAATGATCATAAATCACAGTAAAATATGCACAACATTTACAATTTTTTTGAACAGAGGCAGTGTTTGTCTGGTTTTTTTGTGTGAAGCTGAGGTGAACAGTGGCAGTGTTTGTCTGGTCGTTGTTGTGTGAAGCTGAGGGAAAGTGGCAGTGTTTGTCTGGTCGTTGCTGTGTGGCTGAGGTGAACGTGGGGGTGTTTTTTTTGGGGGGTTGCTGTGTGAAGCTGGGTGAAAAATGGGGGTGTTTGTCTGGGGTTTTTTCTGTGAAGCTGAGGTGAACAGAGGGTGTTTTTTTGGTCGTTGTTGTGTGAAGCTGAGGTGAACAGTGGCAGTGTTTGTCTGGTCGGTTGTGTGGTTTTGGGCAGTGGGGGTGTTTGTCTGGTCGTTGTTGTGTGGGGAGGGGGAAAAGTGGCAGTGTTTGTCTGGTCGTTGCTTTTGAAGCTGGGGTGAACAAGGGGGTGTTTGTCTGGTCGTTGTTGTGTGAAGCTGAGGTGAACGGGGCAGTGTTTGTCTGGTCGTTGCTGTGTGAAGCTGAGGTGAACAGGGGGGTGTTTGTCTGGTCTTGTTGTGTGAAGCTTGGGGGAAAGAGGCAGTGTTTGGTCGTTGTTGTGTGAAATTTGAACAGAGGCAGTGTTTGTTGGGGGTTGTTGGGGTGAAGCTGAGGTGAAAGGGGGCGGGGTTTGTCTGGTCGTTGCTGTGTGAAGCTGGGGGAACAGTGGCAGTGTTTGTCTGGTCGTTGTTGTGTGAAGTTTTTGGGGGAACAGAGGGGAGTGTTTGTCTGGTCGTTTTTTGGGGAAGTTTTGGGGGAACAGAGGCAGTGTTTGTCTGGTCGTTCTGTGGGGAAGCGGGGGGAAAAGGGGTGTTTGTCTGGTTTGTTGTTGTGGGCCCGAGGTGAACAAAAGGATGTTTGTCTGGTCGTTGTTGTGTGAAACTGGGGGGAACAGAGGGGGGTGTTTGTCTGGTCGTTTTTGGGTGAAACGGGGGGAAAAGGGGGTGTTTGTCTGGTCGTCGTTTTTGGGGAGGTTTTAAGATGAGACACAACTACGCCACATAAATAATTAATTTTTTTCAGGAACTGTTATATAAATTTGAAGGTGGTTGTCGCACGGTTAAATATCAAGTTTTTTTTTTTATCTTGCGACAAATGATTATTATTATTATTATTATTATTATTATTATTATTATTATTATTATTATTATTATTATTATAAAACCGGCCAAAAACCCACCGAGACAAGTGCCCCAAAAAAAAAAACTTAAGTTTTTCTTTTTAACTTTAGAAATGTATAAGGAAAAGGGGGTTCTGGCCCGCCCCCGGCTTTTTTGGTCGCCTCTTACGTACGCATGGCTTAGGGAGGAAGAATTTTTTTTCCATTTCCCCCCAGGGAAATTATTATTATTATTATTATACAAGTAATTAAGCTGGGGAACTTACAGAAGAGAGTTGTAAAGACTCGATACTTTAGTCTGGTAACCAGCATCTTATGTAATGCGGGTTTAAGAATTTTTATTATATTCTTGGGAAACACTGAATCAGCATCTCAAAGGGAAAAAGATATATTAGCTGGCTATGTCTAGTTCGTGTTTATTTTTTTTAAAGTTAATTTGGGTTTTTAAGCCTATCAACCACGAAGGTTTAAGGCTGCATGTCACCCGTTCCCCCCCCGTCCTTAAATATATTATAATCTTTAAATAGGGTTTTATATCGGTGTATAAACACCGAGATACAACCCTCATTTTTATAATCCGGGCCCAAAACTGTGTCACGTCACAGTAATTTTTACATTAATAATAAAAAGTTGAGTGAGACGGGGTTTTACATTGTGAGTCCAGACGCCTGTCTCCTTTATACCAGCGTATTAAATAACACTTGTAAAATTTTTTAAATCAATTTTGTATTTATGGTGGACGTGATCATGGGTGTGGTTTTATTGGTAACGCCCGCTTGAAACGTTGCGGGTTTGGGAAAAAACCCGCCTGATTGGGCTGTAGTTGGTAACGCTGCACTTGATAAAAGGTGGTTGGGTAACCCTTTTTGATTGCACTGTAGTTGGTAACGTTTCTATTGATAGCGTTTCGGGTTGGGAACCTCTGAAGATAACGCCTTAATGAAATACCGTGTTTGTATTTCTCTCTCTCTATCTCTCTCTCTCTCTCTCTTCTCTCCCCTCTCTCTCTCTCCCCTCTCTTTTCTCTCTCTCC
>WNWK01025214.1:0-28799 GCA_009830355.1 Cherax destructor
CCATACAGCCTGGCCAGCTCAGTGATATGCACTCCACTTTCATATTTTTCTATTATCTCCTTCTTCAGTTCTATCGTATTTCTTTTCCTCTTTGCCACAGGCTTACCACTAAGAGCTTTCCTTGGAGCCATGGTAGCTTATTTAGCAGTTGCAAGCACTAAAAACAGTGGAATAATGACAATATACTGGTATAAATGCGTGGGTGTGGGTGGGTGGTCGCTCTCGCTTGTAAACAATAGCACACTGACGCTCCCTGGAGTGCACGCTCAGCTGGGCGCCACGCGGACACGTCCGGTACGAATGTCGTTAACCGAAGGAAACATCATTAACCGCAATCATTTTTTTAACGTCAAAAATATCGTTAACCGAAATTATCGTTAACTGACATCATCGTTAACCGAGGTATGACTGTAATCATAATAATAATAATAATAATAATAATCACTCTGGAATGGTTTAAATGTCAGCTACCAAAACTGTGCAAAATACATATGACATACGGGTAGTGCGGCGTCTCAGCGTCAAGTATCTCAGACTCCTTCCTACAGCCACTCAGTACACTAGCTTTCACTGTCTCCAAGACTACATATTTGTACAAATTTGTACTTTATTGTGCATGCCATAGTACAAGATGTCAGCAAAAAGGAAGATCTTGACTTCACCTGAAGGAAGCGCTAAGAAACAAAGTAATGCTCTCGATCTTGTGGTGAAAATGAAGATTATAAAGATTATTGTACAAATATGGAGACAAGTGAAAGCTAGTGTACTCAGAGGCTGTAAGAAGCTGTGTCATACATATTTTGTACAGGTTTGGTAGCTGACAATTAAACCACTCCAGAGCAATTATTATTATTATTATTATTATTATTAAGTATTATTATTACCATCGACATACCTTGTTCACTGAGTTTAATGAGGGATCAGCTGGTGTGTTCGTCTGTGTGTTGACATTTTGTCTCTCGTGGCAGCTTAAGAAATTATTATACTCAGTGAACAAGGTATGTCGTTGGTGAAAATAATAATAATAATAATAATAATAAAATATAATTAATAATCATTCTGGGGAGCTGTAAATGTCATACGTATTTCGTACAGGTGTGGTAGCTGAACTCTAAGCACTCCAGAGCGATTATTATTTTTTTTTTATTAACACATCGGCCGATTCCCACCAAGGCAGGGTGGCCCGAAAAAGAAAAACTTTCATCATCATTCACTCCATCACTGTCTTGCCAGAGGGGTGCTTTAACTACAGTTATAAAACTGCAACATTAACACCCCTCCTTCAGAGTGCAGACACTGTACTTCCCATCTCCAAGACTCAAGTCCGGCCTGCTGGTTTCCCTGAATCCCTTCATAAATGTTACTTTTTTCACACTCCAACAGCACGTCAAGTATTAAAACCATTTGTCTCCATTCACTCCTATCAAATACGCTCACACATGCTTGCTGGAAGTCAGAGCCCTCGCACACAAAACTTCCTTTACCCCTCCCTCTCCAACCTTTCCTAGGCCAACCCCTACCCGCCTTCCCTCCACTACAGATTTATACACTTTCGAAGTCATTCTGTCTCGTTCCATTCTCTACATGTCCGAACCACCTCAACAACCCCTCCTCAGCTCTCTGGATAATAGTTTTGGTAATCCCGCACCTCCTCTAATTTCCAAACTCCGAATTCTCTGCATTATATTCACCCCACACTTCACCTCAGACATGACATCTCCACTGCCTCCAGCCTTCTCCTCGCTGCAACATTCATCACCCATGCTTCACACCCATATAAGAGTGTTGGTATAACTATACTCTCATACATTCCCCTCTTTACTTCCATGGACAAAGTTCTTTGTCTCCACAGACTCCGAAGTGCTCCACTCACCCTTTTCCCCTCATCAATTCTATGATTCTCCTCATCCTTCATAGACCCATCTGCTGACATGTCCACTCCCAAATATCTGAATACATTCACCTCCTCCATACTCTCTCCCTCCAATCTGATATCCAATCTTTCGTCACCTAATCTTTTTGTTATCCTCATCACCTTACTCTTTCCAATATTCACTTTCAATTTTCTTCTTTTACACACCCTACCAAATTCATCCACCAACCTCTGCAACTTCTCTTCAGAATCACCCAAAAGCACAGTGTCATCAGCAAAAAGCAACTGTGACAACTCCCACTTTGTATTTGATTCTTTATCTTTTAACCCCACCCCTCTTGCCAAGACCCTCGCATTCACTTCTCTTACAACCCCATCTATAAATATATTGAACAACCATGGTGATATCACACATCCTTGTCTAAGGCCCACTTTTACTGGGAAATAGTCCCCCTCCCTCCTACACACTCTAACCTGAGCCTCACTATCCTCATAAAAACTCTTCACTGCTTTCAGTAACCTACCTCCTATTCCATACACCTGCAACATCTGCCACATTGCCCCCCTATCCACCCTATCATATGCCTTTTCCAAATCCATAAATGCCACAAAAACCTCTTTACCCTTATCCAAATACTGTTCACCTATATGTTTTACTGTAAACACTTGGTCTACACACCCCCTACCTTTCCTAAAGCCCCCTTGTTCATCTGCTATCCTGCTTTCTGTCTTACTCTTAATTCTTTCAAAAATAACTCTTCCATACAATTTACCAGGTACACTCAACAGACTTATTCCCCTATAATTTTTGCACTCTCTTTTGTCCCCTTTGCCTTTATACAAAGGAACAATACACACTCTTTGCCAATCCCTAGGTACCTTACCCTCTTCCATACATTTATTAAATAATACTCAAAATAGCGAGGGTCACCCCAATACATAAAGGAGGAGATCAAACAGACCTGAATAACTACAGGCCGATATCTAACTTACCCCTTCTCACCAAAATCTTTGAAAAACTAATTCATAGACAAATATATTCCTACCTCACCTCCAACAACGTACTCAACCACTGTCAATTTGGATTCAGGCCTAATAAATATACAAATGATGCCATTATACACATGTTTGAAATAATTTACACTGCCCTTGAGAAAAAAGAAATCCCAGTGGGAATCTTCATTGATTTACGTAAAGCTTTTGATAGAGTTGACCATGATCTGTTACACCTAAAATTATCACACTATGGTATAAGAGGACACTCCCTCAACTACCTAAAATCATACCTTAGCAACAGAAACCAATATGTGTACACAAATGGAGCTAGCTCCACCGCGCAAACTATTACCGTCGGTGTCCCACAGGGAAGTGTTCTTGGCCCACTACTCTTTCTCATTTACATTAATGACCTACCAAATGCATCTCAACTACTCAAACCCATACTTTTTGCAGATGACACTACATACGTTATCTCGCACCCTAGCCCAGACACACTAGACAACACTGAAAATACTGAATTGCAGAAAATATCTACCTGGATGATGACCAACAAACTTACTCTCAATATTGATAAAAACTTTTTTATCCAGTTTGGGAACAGAGCTACAAACGCACCACTTAACATAATGATAAACGGGTCCCCTATCACAAAACTCACAGAGGGAAAATTCTTAGGAATCCATCTTGACAGTGGACTCAAATTTCAGACACATATACAACAAATTTCCAAGAAAGTCTCAAAGACCGTAGGAATACTATCCAAGATACGGTACTATGTTCCACAACCAGCCCTCCTTACCCTATATCACTCACTCATTTACCCCTACCTCACCTATGGAATCTGCGCATGGGGCTCTACATCAATAACTCATCTCAGACCACTAATAACACAACAAAAGGCAGCAGTCAGAATGATAACAAATTCACACTCCAGACAACATACTCCACCAATATTCAAAACCTAAACTTACTCACCATACAAGACATCCATACTTTTACTGTGCCTATTACATACTTAGAACACTCTATGCAAATATTAACCCACCTCTCAAACTTCTCCTTACCAATTTAACAGGACACATGACCATAACACTAGACACAGATCACTCCTCGATGTTCCCCGTGTCCATCTAACACTATGTAAAAACTCAATTCATATAAAAGGCACAAAAATTTGGAATTCATTACCTGACATTGCCAAAGAAACCCTGCCTGTACCCCAATTCAAAACGATGCTAAAAAACCACCTTCTCACCCAGAGCTAAATGCTCAATATCTAACATTCCCAACAAAGTAGAATAATCACTTAATGTAAAAACCTGACTAATCAATTGAATGTAAAACCTGTTATGAATAATACATACTAAGCTAACTATTTCCACAACATTTGCATTATAATAACCATGTAAACTGTAACTGCAATGCAATTAATTGTTTTAAATTGTTATCTCATTCAATTACTTGCATTGCTACAATTAATTGATATGTTCAACTTATATACAAACTTTATAACTTAGATACGCAATTATACTTATGTTATAAATTATCAACCATAACTTTTTACCATGTAGTCTAGAATTAAGTAGTCCTAAGAATGCCCGCAATGCACAGCATATTAGGGGCTTTTGGCATGTACATCTCATTAATAACTATGTAATAACTATGTAATAACTATGTAATAACTATGTATAACTATGTCTACCATGTATCACTGTACCATGTCTCAATAAAGTATTTGTATTTGTAATAGCACCAACAACTCCAAAACTATATCCCCACCTGCTTTTAACATTTCTATCTTTATCCCATCAATCCCAGCTGCCTTACCCCTTTCATTCTACCCACTGCCTCACGAACTTCCCCACACACTCACAACTGGCTCTTCCACACTCCTACAAGATGCTATTCCTCCTTGCCCTATACACGAAATCACAGCTTCCCTATCTTCATCAACATTTAACAACTCCTCAAAATATTCCCTCCATCTTTCCGATACCTCTAACTCTCCATTTAATAACTCTCCTCTCCTATTTTTAACTGTCAAATCCATTTGTTCCCTAGGCTTCCTCAACTTATTAATCTCACTCCAAAACTTTTCTTATTTTCAACAAAATTTGTTGATAACATCTCACCACTCTCTCATTTACTCTCTTTTACATTGCTTCACCACTCTCTTAACCTCTCTTTTTCTCTCCATATACTCTTCCCTCCTTGCATCACTTCTACTTTGTAAAAACCTCTCATATGCTAACTTTTTCTCCCTTACTACTCTCTTTACATCATCATTCCACCAATCGCTCTTCTTCCCTCCCGCACCCACTCGCCTGTAACCACAAACTTCTGCTGAACACTCTAACACTACATTTTTAAATCTACCCCATACATCTTGGACCCCATTGCCTACACTCTCACTAGCCCATCTATCCTCCAATAGTTGTTTATATCTTACCCTAACTGCCTCCTCTTTTAGTTTATAAACCTTCACCTCTCTCTTACTTACTGCTTCTATTTTCCTTGTATCCCATCTACCTTTTACTCCCACTGTAGCTATAATTAAAAAGTGATCTGATATATCTGTGGCCCCTCTATAAACATGTACATCCTGAAGTCTACTCAACAGTCTTTTATCTACCAATACATAGTCCAACAAACTACTGTCATTACGCCCTACATCATATCTTGTATACTTATTTATCCTCTTTTTCTTAAAATATGTATTACCTATAACTAAACCCCTTTCTATACAAAGTTCAATCAAAGGGCTCCCATTATCATTTACACCTGGCACCCCAAACTTACCTATTAATTATTATTACATTCTCTCATGCCAGCTTAATTAATGATTAAACTCAGTGAACAAGGTATGTGGATGGTAATAATAATAAAAAAAAGTGACCACAAACATTACAGAAAACGTTACCTGTCTGAAGGGTAACTATAGAAGATCACTCTTACCCTATGCAAAGACTGAAAAAAGGGCGATTTTCTCAATTTTTTTTGTTTTTCAAGTAATCAGCTATGTCAGCATTTCCTGGAATATTCTGGAAGTAAGTCATATAATATGGCATATATTATTCATTTCAGCATCTTTATTACAGTTCTAGGGTATTTATCATGTTTCTGATATCAATTTGGAATAAATGTAATAGATAACCTTTATTTAGTACATTCATTACTTACTGCTTCCTTAACCTATTGAACCATGAACAATCATAAAACGCATGAAAACATAGTAAAATATTGTGCTATATAGTACTACATACATGTTATACTGTAGTTTAATAACAAATAATGAACAAACAAAACACTCAGTGAGTGAGTGGTGGGTGGGCTGGCTTCCCGGTCGGAGGGAAGGTAGTAGGGACACTTGGGTGGCGGGAAACTTAAATATGATTTGGTGGGTGGGAATTTGGCGGCCGGGAATTCGCGAATGTGTGAAGCCCGCGAAAGTAGAAAACGCGAAAGTTGAGGGATACCTGTATATGCACTGGAAAACATAGAGGAGGAGGATGACAAGGTTGATCCCATGTATCAGAAATCTTCCCTATGAGGATAGACTGAGGGCCCTGAATCTGCACTCTCTAGAAAGGCGTAGAATTAGGGTGGATATGATTGAGGTGTATAAATGGGAAACAGGCATAAAGGGGATGTTAATAGCATGCTGAAAATATCCAGCCAAGACAGGACTCGCAGCAATGGTTTCAAGTTGGAAAAGTTCAGATTCAAGAAGAATATAGGAAAGCACTGGTTTGGTAATAGAGTTGTGGATGAGTGGAACAAACTCCCGAGTACCGTCATAGATGCTAAGACATTGTGTAGTTTTAAAAATAGGTTAGATAAATACATGAGTGGGTGGGTGTGAGTTTGGACCTGACTAGCTTGTACTACTAGGTCAGTTGCTGTACTAATTCCTTAAGTGGTAGTGACCTGACTACCTGGAGACTGATCTCCAGGTGGTCTGCTAGATAATTATATGAGTGGGTGCAGTTGGGTGTGAGTTGGTCCTGACTAGCTTGTGCTACTAGGTCAGATGCAGTGCTCCTTCCTTAAGTGAATGTAACCTTACCTGGCTGGGTCGGAGCATTGGCTTAAGCCTGTTGGAGACTTGGACCTGCCTTGCATGGGCCAGTAGGCCTGCTGCAGTGTTCCTTCTTTCTTATGTTCTTATGTTCATACCAACAATAACCAAACCAACCAGGCTTACTGAGATGAGTGCAACCATAATCGATCATATATGGACCAATATCCTAGACCCCCTTAAATCGGGGATAATAATAGACAGCACTACAGACCACTACCCCACCTTCCTCTTAACAAACATTAGTAAACCTGTCATGTCAATAAATATGTATACACTTGTGTAGTGTATCACAAGTATAGTAACCCCAGACATTACACGTATGCTCCCTTGTTACTGTGATGTCAGAGCTCCCGCTCCACGTTGCTATGACGTCACAGGCCTTCACCCTCACTTCTAGGCCGACATAAAGCTGGACAGACATTGGGTACTCCTCCTTTCACAGACTCGTAAATATACCGTAACCATCCTACAAAGAGTGTCCTTGACAACCTATTTATCTCTCTCAATACCCACACAACAAGTGGTGCCAGTGGAGGGCCCGTAATTTCTATCGATTACGGTGTTATAGAGAGATAGAAGTCTAAAGGACAGCAGACAGCCTATGTGCCTCCAGAGACCACGCTACCAGTTATCTACATCCAAGCAGAGTCTACAATATTTACTGTATCTCCTGGTCAGCTAAGTGCCTCATCTGTTAATTTGTTAAAACCTACGAGGGGATGACCCGGGTTTTGCAAATTCTAAACGAGTAAGCCAGTCTGTGAGAGAGAGATGAAAGTACCCAAGCCACCACCAGTTACGTCAGCCTAGGCTTAAGCCAGCTTCTACCTTGCTGTGCTAATTTGTTACAAGATTCCAAGCCAGTCAACCCAGCAAGCCACCCAGCTGTCTGAGAAGTAAGCCACGTGAGTTCACGCATTTATACCGTCCTTGTACTTCAGTGTATCACTGTTCTGAGTGATAATACCATCCATGTGGTATCCTGGGTTATTCAAGCCACCCTGGGTTAAATTCACGTGCTTTTTATAAACGGCGTAAGTCACAGGCAAGCGCGGGACGCTGTGAGCCAGCTGCTTGGGCCCACTCCACCCAGCCACCCCCCTGCCATCAACCACGTGAGCCTGTCCACCCCCACAAAAAGCATCAAGTGTGGATAATTTCACCCTTAACTGGGTCCTGCAAGCAGTTATTGGCTACGAACCGGGTCGAGCGTCCTGAATGTGTTTCTTCTGAACTATTTGTGCCAATTTTAGAAAGCCTAGGTTCGTAGTTCATCATTTTATGCACATTTCTTCAAGATATCCACTAGTGGACCAGACGAAAACATCCACCACATCACCACCCTAATCAACGCTTCAGTCAAAGTTTTGCAGCCTAGAGACAATTATTGTGTTGTTGTTTTATTTTTCAGATAATCTAGAGACAATTCCGTGTGTTTGAGAACATTTTAGCCAGTTAAAGAAATTTTGAGTTATCCTGGGAGTGTAACCTTTTCCTAGAAAGTGTTATGTGTTAAATTAAATACTTCCATTAATTTTTACTTCATTAGTATTGTCTCTTGTTAACAATTGTGTCACATTTTCTGTGAATTTTGTTGTGTTACCAAGTACAGTGGACCCCCGAGTTTCGTAAAAACTTCACTCCTGAAGTCTGCTCAAGTGCCATTACCGAACGAATTTACTCCCTTAAGGAAAAATTTCACGTAGGTTAGTCTATTTCAGACCCCCAAAAATACACTTCCACAAGAACTTACAAAATTATACTTACATAATTGCACGATTTCCGGGGTATTCGTTAACCGAGGGTCCACTGTATGCAGTAAGTACAGTTTTGTTTTTAATATTCTGTTCCAATATTCCATTAAGTAGTAATTTTTAAAAGAATATAATTTTTGTTTTCCCCTCCAGCATTGTCCCTGTGTTTTTCTTTCTTGTTAAATGTTGTGTTCCACTAATTGTACTATAACAGAGTTCTCATTTTTAATCATAGTACCAACTACCTCATACACTATGTACTTTACTTTTAGTGCTATTACTTGCTTAAACTTTATAATATAAATCAAATCTTGCTTCTAAGTTAATTTTATATCATATTTACTATCTGTCCATTTAATTTAATCCCCATTTATATATTCTCTTGAAATAGTTCCCAGCAAATCAATACCTAGTACTGCCTTTCATCCAATAATTCCTTTACTTGAAGCTTTAAAAAAATAATTAAGGTGCTAATTCTGGTGCTAAAGTGTTTTACTCTTTTTATTTACTATTATATTCCCTAAAGTGTTAACTCTCATAATTAAGGTGCTAATTTTGGTGCTAAAGTTATTTACTCTTTTTGTTTAATATTATATTCCCTAAAGTGTTAACCCTCATTGTTTGCTATTATATTCCCTAGTTTTTATTTTTTTTAAAATCTAACTGCCACAGTTCTTATATTAATTTTTATTATAATAATTAAGGTGCTAACTCATGTACTAATTTACTTTACTTTCATTGTTTGCTATCATTTTCCCTAGCTCCTTTATTCCCAGCTTTAGTAAACTACCATAATGTTTGCTCAAAGATCTAACATTGTAATTGAAGATAGTTATGTTATTGTTGGCTCTGAGTAATGTCTTTGCTTGATCTGCTGTGTAATAGTTACAGTTGCTGTTGGAATCATGTAAGTCATTTAATAATAGGTTGATATCAGGATCAATTCCTGTAATCATAAGATTTGATGTGATTCTATAACTAGACCTGAGAAGAATAGATAATACTAAACTTAACAATATGATACTAGAATAAATGCTTAGGAACTATTTGATTATTACAAATTTTTAATAAGAGTTTGTAGAGATACAGGGTATTTGACAGAGTTCTTGGCACGTGAATTTGTACCTTAGTCAATTTATACAAATGCAATTAATTGAACTATGGTAGTTTACTAAAGCTGGGAATAAAGGAGCTAGGGAAAATGATAGCAAACAATGAAAGTAAAGTAAATTAGTACCTGAGTTAGCACCTTAATTATTATAATAAAAATTAATAAAAGAACTGTGGCAGTTAGATTTTTTTTTTTTTTTTTTTTTTTAATAATATTATTATATTTACTACAAGTACATGTGCAGCGCTGTATAACCCCTGTGGTTTAGCGCTTCTATTTGATAATAATAATAATAATAATACAAGTACATGTACAAGGTATACAGGCCTAGCTGACATCAATGACATACTACTATATAGAAAGCCCCTTGTTATGCAGTGGATTTCGGGCAAATTAGGTCAGTTTTGTCCCTTGTGGTTTAGCGCTTCTTTTGATTATAATAATAATAATAATAATAATAATAATAATAATAATAATGTAGGTCAGTTTTGTCCCAAGATGTGACCCTCACCAGTCAACTAACACCCAGGTACCCATTTTACTGATGGGTGAACATAGGCAACCAGTGTAAGGAAACAAGTCCGATGTTTCCACCCCTTCGCCGGGAATCGAACCCGAACACACAACATGTGAAGCGAGAGCTTTTGCCACCAGGCCATGGGTGAACACTGGTCTGTTAATTGTTCAATGTAATCAGGTGTCATTGAAGTTTATTTGGTGTATATCGAACTCGATCCATAATTTAAAAATTGCTTACACGTTCCCGCTGAAGAATTGGGATAAATAGTGTGGAAAACCCTTACAATTTGGCTACAAGGATGGAAAAATAGGGGATTCTGATCCTTCCCAGCAGCACACCTTAGCTAAGTGATGCTTACCCATAATGTGTAGTAGTTTTGCATTGACCATTGTAAACTCTAGCTATTGGGGTAGTGTTAGTGTGTGTTACAAATAAAAATTGTGATCCAGTAATTAAATGGTAAGTGGTTATACGAATTTCTTTTCTAATAACACCATTGTGTTATATGTATTGCACTAATAGTTATATTTTGTGTACCCAGCATGTAAACCAAAATATACAGTCCACACAATTTTAATTTACCAGAGTAGCTGGTTTTAATATTGTAATAATTTAATGTCAGGTCTAGCTTTTTGTGACAGTAGTGATGGAGTGGGCATCGAGGGAGTGACAGTTCTGCAACCTACTGTGACTAAGTCCCACTTACCTTGCCCAAATTACTTGCACGTAATCATTCAGGTAATACCCTGTAAGCCTCATGCAGGTAATTTCTCAGTGTCCTTCACAGCGACAATTCAGATCCTACTCTTGAAGGCATGAAAGGGCACATTTTATCCAACATGCCTCACGAGTGCTTTGCCAATGCATGGTCAGTTAGGTAATCAATAGGTGTCGTTGGCCAAATAGAAAAGAATTTCATTCAAGAGGGGAGGGTGGCAGGCTTCCAGGTAGCACATTTCTTAGGCTTGGAGCTCAGTAAGGAATGTGTGTAATGACATTTGGATCGTCAAATACAAGTCTAGGTCGTTTGGATGCTGGCGTTGAGCCGATCCGTCCTGTGAAGTGCGAACGGGAGATTCATCTGTAGAAACTTGCATTTGTGGTCACAGTGGGACCCATGCTAACCCCTCTTTGGTGTATAAATATACCTAGTTGGATGAATCTTATTGTAGCCAGCTGACCCAGTGGCTTACGCACTGGCCTGGAGTTTTACGACTCACTTGCTGCGAGTTCAAACCCCACCCGTCTTGCAGGAAATTATATGTATACTAATGGCCTGTCAAATGCTGATGGCAGAGTAATGGGTACAGAGTTAAGAACGTTTCCTTCGAAGCTCTGGTCCCATTCGCATGGGTTAAGGTCGTGGAAAAGCCCTGTCAACTTTCAACTTCCATGTACGAGTTCAGTGGTCAATATTGGAGGATAACAATCCTTATGGGGGTTAGGGAGCCATCATACTGAAGACTTGCTCAGCAAACTATCACACCAATCGAATAATTAGATCAAAGCGGGTCGTAGAAAGACCGACATGTCTGGTCCCAGAAGCTAGCGTTAACAAGCGAATACAAAAGTCCGTTTTGTGGGTTAAATCATTGAAATATTCATTAGTACAGATTGATCTCCATCTCACCCACACTCACTAAGTTGCTAAGTAAATCTTACAAAATTTTACTTACTTTAATAATATCTTTATTTCTACAGGTACATGTACAAGGTATACAGGCCTAGCTGACATCAATGACATTCTAATATAAAGAAAGCCGCTTGTTATGCAGAACATTTCGGGCAAATTAGGTAAATTTTGTCCCCAGGATGCGACTAACATCCAGGTACCCATTTTACTGATGGGGTAACAGGGACAGCAGGTGTCATGAGGAAACACATCCTAATGTTTTCCAGTCGTACCGGGGGATCGACCCCCCAGACCCGTGTGTGAGCTGAGTGCGCTAGCAGTCGAGCTACGGGGCACTTTCACTATAGACTTTAAAAATTCTTTTCTACTTTAGTCCTGGTCTGTGATCCCAGGAACCACTAATAGATACAGCCGGTGGATGTACTGGCTTCTCTCATCTGTTAGACTGGCCATCAAGAATATTTGGTCAACCGTGGATAGTATAGCTATCAGACTGGTCATCGGGACTGGTTTATTAGCCGTGAATTCTCTTATAATCGTTATATTGGTCATCAGGCCTAGTTTATATATCACGAAATGTGTCACGAATCGTAGACCCGACTTTATAAAAACAAATGTACGCAGTTAAAGTTTATAACAAAAGATTGGAATATAAAGAGGTTCAGTATCCTGGGCACGGAGCTGAGTAGCGATATACGGGTTGTGACGGCAGCAGAGAGCCACAAAATAGCGTTATCTGCTAGTGGCAGCCATGTACCCAGTCTTATGCACTCTGGGAGGCCACAACCAACATTACACACTGCCGCTTCTGGAGTCATAACACACAAGATGGTACCATGGCTCCTACTCAGCTTCTGAGTCTAGGAAATAAAATGTTTGTGTAGTGTATCCATTCTTCAGTAAATGATGGGAATTTCTTCGATTGTTCTAAGTAGACAAGATGTGCACTGAGGGGAACTATTTCCCAGCTAAAAATGGGAATGTATGTATGTGTGTGTGTACATACATTCACAGCTCCTGGCCCCACCTCTTCACTGGTCGCTACTAGGTCCACTCTCCCTGCACCATGAACTTTGTATTATCTCTTCTTAAAGCTATGTTTGGATCCTGCCTCCACTACATCACTCTCCAGATTGTTCCGCTTCCTGACAACTCTATGGCTGAAGAAATACCTCTTAACAGCCATGTGACTCATCTGAGCTTTCAACTTCCAGTTGTGTCCCCTTGTTACTCTGTCCTATCTCTGAATCCTGTCCCTATCCACCCTGTCAATTCCTCTCAGTATTTTATATGTCGTTATCATGTCCCCCTTATCCCTTCTCTTCTCCAGTGTCGTCAGGTTGATTTCTCTTAACCTTTCCTCATTGGACATACCCCTTAGCTCCGGGACTAGTCTTTCTCTAATTTCTTGACGTGCTTGACCAGGTGTGGGTTCCATACTGGTGCTGCATACTCCAATATCGGCCTGACATACAAGGTGTACAGAATGATTCCTTACTCAGGTGTTGAAACGCTATTCTTAGGTTTGCCAGGCGCCCGTATACTGCAGCAGTTACTCGGTTGATGTGCGCTTCGGATGTGCTCGGTATTATATTCACCTCAAGATCCTTTTCCTTGAGTGACGTTCGCAGTCTTTGGCCCCCTAGCCTGTACTCTGTGGTCTTCTTTGACCTTTCCCAGTCTTCACGATTTTGCACTTGGTGGGGTTAAACTCCTGGAGCCAGTTGTTGGACCAGGCTTGCAGCCTGTCCAGATCCCTTTATAGTCCCATCTGATCCTCATCCGAATGAATTCTTCGAATTAGCTTCACATCGTTTGCAAACAGGGACACCTCTGAATCTATCCCTTCTGTCATGTCATTCACATATACCAGAAACAGCACCGGCCCTAGGACTGACCCTTGTGGAACTCCGCTCGTCACAGGCGCCCATGCTGACACCTCGTCACGTACCATCACTAGTTTCCTTCCTGTTAGGTATTCTTTGATCAGCTGCAATACCTTTCCTGTAGTCTACCCACCTCTCTCTTTCTTTCTCTTTCTCGTTTTACTTCTGTCACATTGTCATAAAACTCAAGTAGGTTTGTGACAGGATTTCCCTTCCCTGAAACCGTGCTGGTTATCGTTTATAAGTTCATTCCTTTCTAGGTGCTCTATCACTCTTCTGATAAGCTTCTCCATGACTTTGCATACTATGCATGTCAATGACACTGGTCTGTAGTTTAATGCCAAATACCTGTCTCCTTTCTTAAAGACTGGGAATACATTTGCCGTCCTCCACACCTCAGGTAGTTGTCCTGTTTCAATAAATGTGTTGAAGATTATTGTTAGTGGCACACACAGTGTCTCTGCTCCTTCTCTCAGGACCCATGGAGAGATGTCCAGTCCCACCACCTTTGAGGTATTTAGCTCACTTAGCAGTCTCTTCACCTCCTCTGTTGTATGTAATGTGTCCAGCACTTGTTGGTGTACCCTTCCATCCCGGTTTGCTGGAGTCTTTTCTGTCTCCACTGAACACTTCCTTGAATCTCGTGTTGAGCTCCTCACATAGTTCTTTGTTCCTTGTGATCTCCCCTCCTTCCTTCCTTGACTATTGTTTTCTTCCTTATGTGGCTGGACAACAGCTTTGGGTTAGATTTGGCTTTCGATGCTATATCATTCTCGTATTGCCGCTGGACCTCCCTCATTATCCATGCTTATTCATTTCTGGCTCTTCGGCTAATCTCCTTATTTTCCTGGGTCCTTTGTCTTCTATACTTTTTCCACTCTCTAGTGCACTTAGTTTTGGCCTCACTACACGTTTGGGTGAACCAAGGGCTAGTTTTGGTCTTCCTAGTGTGTGTGTACTCACCTAGTTGTGGTTGCAGGGGTCGAGTCATAGCTCCTGGCCCCGCCTCTTCACTGGTCGCTACTGACTCACTCTCCCTGTGCCATGAGCTTTATCATACCTTTTCTTAAAGCTATGAATGGATCCTGCCTCCACCACATCGCTTCCCAAACTATTTCACTTCCTGACCACTCTGTGACTGAAGAAATACTTCCTAACATCCCTGCGATTCATCTGAGTCTTCAACTTCCAACTGTGTCCCCTTGTTGCTGTGTCCCATCTCTGGAACATTCTGTCTCTGTCCACCTTGTCAATTCCTCTCAGTATCTTATATGTCGTTATCATGTCCCCCTTATCTCTCCTGTCCTTCAGTGTCGTCAGATCGATTTCCCTTAACCTCTCCTCGTAGGACATACCCCTTAGCTCCAGGACTAGTCTTGTTGCAAACCTTTGCACTTTCTCTAACTTCTTTACGTGCTTGGTTAGATGTGGGTTCCAAACTGGCGCTGCATACTCCAGTATGGGCTTAACGTACACAGTGTACAGAGTCATGAACGATTCTTTATTAAGATGTCGAAATGCTGTTCTTAGGTTTGCTAGGCGCCTGTATGCTGCAACAGTTATTTGGTTGATGTGCACCTCAGGAGATGTGCCTGGTGTTATACTCACCCTAAGATCTTTTTCCTTGATTGAGGTTTGTAGTCTCTGGCCCCCTAGACTGTACTCCGTCTGCGGTCTTCTTTGCCCTTCCCCAATCTTCATGACTTCGCACTTGGTGGGGTTGAACTCCAGGAGCCAATTGCTGGACCAGGCTTGCAGCCTGTCCAAATCCCTTTGTAGTTCTGCCTGGTCCTCGTCCGATTGAATTCTTCTCATCAACTTCACATCATCTTCAAACAGGGACACTTCGGAGTCTATTCCTTCCGTCATGTCGTTCACAAATACCAGAAACAGCACCGGTCCTAGGACTGACCCCTGTGGAACCCCACTCGTCACCGGCGCCCACTCTGACACCTCGCCACGTACCATGACTCACTGTTGTGTTCCTGACAGGTATTCCCTGATCCATTGTAGTGCCTTCCCTGTTATCCCTGCCTGGTCCTCCAGCTTCTGCACTAATCTCTTGTGTGGATCTGTGTCAAACGCCCTCTTACAGTCCAAGAATATGCAATCTACCCACCCCTCTCTCTCTTGTCTTACTACTGTCACCCTGTCGTAGAACTCCAGTAGGTTTGTGACACATGATTTCCCGTCCCTGAAATCGTGTTGGCCGTCGTTGATAAGCTCATTCCTTTCTAGGTGCTCCACCACTCTTCTGATAATCTTCTCCATGACCTTGCATACTATACATGTCAGTGACACTGGTCTGTAGTTTAGTGCTACGTTCCTGTCTCCTTTTTTAAAAATTGGAACTACATTTGCTGTCTTCCATGCCTCAGGTAGTTGCCCTGTTTCGATAGACGTGTTGAAGATTTTTGTTAGGGGTACACATAGCTCCTCTGCTTCCTCTCCGTGTGTGTGTGTGTGTGTGTGTATGCGCGCGCGCAAGCAAACATGTACGTTATGTATTTAAGGTTATTTCGTACAGTAATCATATACTGTATTTGTTACAATAAGAGTTATGTACCGTTATGGAGTTACGTTAAGTATGAATGAAGTAAAATGAACAACATATTATGTTCATTCATTGACGAGTCTGGCAGTGACAATGAAATGGTGAGTGGGTTTATATAATAATGAAAACCATAGTGGAATAGGAGCTCTGACTCGCGTGAGAACTTAAGAGCCTTTTCCCACTATTATTAAGAAACCTCCTAAGTTAGAAGTTTCTCTCTTAATAGGAAAGTGTTTATGTGTCGATAAAAAGGAATCAACAATGAAGCTCGAAACGTGGTAGGAACTGGGTTTAATCACAGCACTAGAGGAAACTTTGGATATGGTTCTTTAGAATATTTGCTTATGTTCACATAGCAGTAAGTAGGTGCCTGGGTGTTAGTCGACTTTTCGGGGGTCGCATCCTGAAGAGAAGGATCAAACGATGCCAAATGAAATAAGCCAAATGAAGTGATCTATCTGAACACAAAGAACAAAATATATGTCATTGATTTTAAATAATATCAAAAATATTTAAAGTGATCTTTGCTATACATAGTAAAAGTTATCTAAAAAAATATGCTAGTTTAAGAGAAGTTAGGTGAGGTTTCTAAGTTAGTTTTGGTCCAAAAATGGAAATCTTTATATCATTATCAATGAGAAAAATATCAACTATTTTGTAAAAGAATTTTTTGAAAATGTTTAATTTTTAAGAGAGTTCGGCCTATTCGGAAAGTTCGGCTTGTTAGCTACGACATGTATGTATATCCTAAGTAGGAGGTTGGTAGACAGCGACCATCCAGGGAGGTACTACCGTCCTGCCAAGCGAGTGTGAAGCGAAAACCTGTAATTGTTTTACATGATGGCTGGATTGCTGGTGTCTTGTTTGTTGTCTCATAAACACTCGGGATAACAGGTATATCTTGCTACTTCTACTTATACTTAGGTCCCATACACATGCATGTACAGGCATATATATTTACACGCCCATCTGGGTTTTCGTTCTATTTACTTAATAGTTCTTGTTCTTCTTTATTTCCTCTTATCTCCATGGGGAAGTGGAAAAGAATTCTTTCTCCGTAAGTTATGCGTGTCGTAAGAGGCGACTAAAATGCCG
Source organism: Cherax destructor (assembly GCA_009830355.1). Classification (NCBI taxonomy): domain Eukaryota; kingdom Metazoa; phylum Arthropoda; class Malacostraca; order Decapoda; family Parastacidae; genus Cherax; species Cherax destructor. Next base: position 17,507 of record WNWK01025214.1, read on the forward strand.
GGAGCAAGGAGCTAGTAACCCCTTCTCTATAAATTACTAAAAATAAAATTTTTTGTTTTTCTTTTTAGGTCACCCTGCCTCGGTGGGATATGGCCGGTTCGTTGAAAAGAAAATATATATACAGTGGTACCTCAAGTTACGATATTTTTTTGTTCGAGAATGCTGTTCAAGTGCCATTACCAAACGAATTTATCCCCATAAGGAATAATGTAAAATAGACTAGTCCTTTTACACCCCCAAAAATATACTTATAAAAGCATTTAAAAAAATAAACTTACATAAAAGGGCGATTTTGGGGACCATCGTAACTCGAGGTACCACTGTAGTATTTATTTGTAAAATATGAACAATATGCATTAATTTTCATAACACATCAGTATAAATGCGAAGTAAAAATTAATTTCGATGCAAAACAAGAAATAGTGGTAGAATTGGGAGAGTGTAAAAACACTGTCGTTAATCATTACACTAAACACTCCGGCCTAAGTAAATCACCTGCGATAGCTGATGATTCCAGTGCCATTATGCACTTAAAGAAAATGAAATATTGATGCTATTAAAGTTGGACTGGCGTAATCTGTGTCTAACGAGGCAGTTTATCTCCCCACCCAGCTAATGAAATGATTCATGCTCAGCATCATTCTTTTTGTGTCCTGGTGTGCAAAGCCTGTAAATGTAGGCACCTGTCTCGCTGTCTCCGTTGTCAAGGCGAGGGCACACTCATTCACTACATTATACGACGTATGTCAGGCCCTTCTTGGGGTGTTCAACGCTAGAATGGAACCCATATAGACCAAGCATGTAGGTAAACAAGAAAAAGGGCAGAGGCTTGCTAAAAAAACCACTAGTCTCAGAGCTAAGGGGCATGAACTATGAAGAGATTAGAGGACTATCCTGATAACAGAGGACAAAGATCTGGGTAGACAAGATAATGACGTACAAAATACTGAGAGGAATGGCTGAGGAATCAGAGGGAGTTAAAAACACAGAAGAGACACAAGGATATTAGGAATTATTTCTTCAACCTCAGAGTAGTCAGTGGAATGACGTGAGTAACGAATTGGTAGAAGCTGAAGCCATACATAGCTATGAGAATCGGTAAGATAGAATTCGACAAGAATTAACCTAGAAGTGACCATTTGAGAAGCGGGACCAGGAGCTGAGACTTCACGTCTGTAACCATAAAGGGGCCCCGTGGTCTGGTGGCTAAAGCTTTCGCTTCACACGAGGATTGTCTGGGTTCAATTCCCGGCTAGGGTAGAAACATTGGGCGTGTTTCTTTATACCGGTTGTCTATGTTCCCCATCAGTAAAATGGGTACCTGGGAGTAAGTCGACTGGTGTGGGTCGCATCCTGGGACAAAACTAACCTAATTTGCCCGAAATGCTCTGAGAGCATAACAAGCGGCTTTCTATATAGTAGTATGTCATTGATGTCAGCTAGGCCTGTATACCTTGTACATGTACATGTACTTGTAGAAATAAAATATTATTAAATGCACAAGTACATCTATACAAATGAGTACGCGTGCGTACATACATAAACACACACATACAACCACACTTAGGTGAGTACACACACACACACACACACACACATAGCATCGAAAGTTAAGTCCGACCCGAAACTGATGTTCAGTCACATCAGAAGGAAGACAACAGTCAAGGACCAGGTGATAAGGCTGAGGAGAGAAGATGGGGAACTCACAAGTAATGATCAAGAGGTATGTGAGGAGCTCAACTTGAGGTTTAAGGAAGTATTCACAATGGAGGAAGGAAGGCAGCTGGGTAGACAGGACATGGTTCGTCACCAACAAGGGATGTACCAAGTGCTAGAGGGCATACACACAACTGAGGAGGAAGTGAAGCAGTTACTCAGTGACCTCGATACCTCAAAGGCGATGGGTCCGGACAATATCTCCCCGTGGGTTCTTCGGGAAGGAGCTGAGGTACTGAGTGTGCCACTTACCACAATATTCAACACATCCCTTGAAACTGGGCAGCTACCTGAGGTATGGAAGAAGGCCAACGTAGTCCCCATTTTTAAAAAAGGAGACAGAAAAGAGGCACTAAACTATAGACCGGTGTCACATGTATAGTGTGCAAAGTCCTGGAGAAAATCATCAGGAAAAGAATGGTGGAACACCTTGAGTGGAACAGGATAATAAACACCAGACAGCATGGATTCCGGGAAGGCAAATCCTGTGTAACAAACCTCCTAGAGTTCTATGATAAAGTAACAGAGGTAAGGCAGGAGAGAGAAGGGTGGGTTGATTGCATTTTCCTGGACTGCAGGAAGGCCTTCGACACAGTTCCTCACATGAGATTAGTAAAGAAGTTGGAAGAACAAGCAGGTATAACAGGAAGGGCACTGGAATGGATCAGGAATACCTCAAAGGGAGGCAACAACGGGTCATGGTGCGTGGTGAGGTATCACAGTGGGCGCCGTGACGAGCGGTGTACCGCAGGGGTCAGTCCTAGGACCAGTGTTATTCCTGGTATATGTAAATGACATGACAGACGGATAGACTCAGAAGTGTCTCTATTCGCGGATGATGTGAAAATAATGAGGAGAATCACATCGGAAGAGGACCAGGCAGGGCTGCAAACAGACCTGGACAAGCTCGACATCTGGTCTAGCAGTTGGCTTCTCGAATTCAATCCCTCCAAATGCAAAGTCATGAGGATCGGAGAAGGGCAAAGAAGACCGCTGACAGAGTACAAGCTAGGCGGACAAAGGCTACAAACCTCGGCAAAGGAGAAAGACCTTGGAGTGAGTATAACGCCTAGCACGTCTCCGGAGGCACACATCAACCAGATAACTGCGGCAGCATATGGGCGTCTGGCAAACCTTAGATTAGCGTTCCGTTACCTTAACAAGGAATCGTTCAAGACACTGTATACCGTGTACGTCAGGCCCATACTAGAATATGCAGCACCAGTCTGGAACCCACATCTGGTCAAGCACGTAAGGAAACTAGAGAAAGTGCAAAGGTTTGCGACAAGGTTAGTTCCACAACTCAGGGGTCTGTCTTATGAAGAAAGGTTGAGGGAAATAGGACTAACAACACTGGAGGAAAGAAGGGTCAGAGGAGACATGATAACGACATACAAAATACTGCGGGGAATTGACAAGGTAGATAGTGACAGGTTGTTTCAGAGAGGAACACAGAAACAAGGGGACACAACTGGAAGCTGAAGACTCAGATGAGTCAAAGGGATGTCAGGAAACATTTCTTCAGCCACAGAGTAGTCAGGAAGTGGAACGGACTAGAGAAAGATATAGTGGAGGCAGGAACCATACATAGTTTTAAGACAAGGTATGATAAAGCTCATGGAGCAGGGAGAGCAGAGACCCAGTAGCAGACAGCGAAGAGGCGGGGCCAGGAGCTGAGTCTCGACCCCTGCAACCACAATTAGGTGAGTACAATTAGGTGAGTACACACACAGGAGCTAAGGATCGACCCCTGCTACCACAAATAGATGAGTGCACACACGGGCGCACGCACACGCCCACAAACGCGCGCCCACACGCCACTGTATACGACATACGTCAGGTCAATATCGGAGCAACACCAGTATGGTCACCATACTTCTTCAAGTATGTCAAGACACGGGATAAAGTGCAGAGTTTACAACGAGACTTGTCTCGCTCTTGATAAGCTCCTCGTGAAAGACTAATTGTGTAAACTGCCAAATATAGGAGGAATTAAAGAAAAATTATTACAGTGGAAGAAAGTCTTTGTTTGAGAGGAAAATATCTGCATGGGAGGGTGTCACAAGTGGGGTGCCGCAAGGATCTGTACTTACCCCATTAATGTTCGAATTTATATCAATGATTCAACAGAAGGAATAAAAATATGAATATGTTTGCAAATGATGCAAAAGTCTTACGTAAAATTAATAATGTATATGAAAAGCTTTACAAGAGGATCTGAATAAGCTGAGCTGTATATGTGGTAGATGGAGGATGGAATTTAATGCAGATAAATGCAATGTAATGGAGATAGAAGAGAGTGAAATCAGGTAACATGAATATAGAATGGCAGAACATTGAAAGCATCAGGTAGAAAAAGGGATCTGGGAGTTATTATTTACCTCCCCCCCCCAAAAAAAAAAATGTCACTGGAAGATCATGTAGATGAAACTGTGTGAAACTTGTATGCTCTTCTGAAACTATGAAACAGGTTTCAAATATAAGGATGGTGAAATGTCAAGAAAGTTGTTTGTAACTTAAATTATTTCAAAATTAGAATGTTTTTTTTTTCAGGTGTGGTGCCCACACCTGAAAAAAATACAGATAAACTAGAAAAATGTTGGTACCAGTGCTAGCGGCAGACCCTGCCTGCCGTCAGTGCTGGCGGCAGACCCTGCCTGCCGTCAGTGCTAGCGGCAGACCCTGCCTGCCGTCAGTGCTGGCGGCAGACCCTGCCTGCCGTCAGTGCTAGCGGCAGACCCTGCCTGCCGTCAGTGCTGGCGGCAGACCCTGCCTGCCGTCAGTGCTAGCGGCAGACCCTGCCTGCCGTCAGTGCTGGCGGCAGACCCTGCCTGCCGTCAGTGCTAGCGGCAGACCCTGCCTGCCGTCAGTGCTGGCGGCAGACCCTGCCCGCCACCACGACCACAATATTCTACAACAGAAGGCAGCTGGTAAGTACGGTCAGGTAGAATGTATCTTGTGTATTGAGAAGAACCACCACCAAGTATACTCCAGGTATACCACCACCAGGTATATCACCACCACTACCAGGTATACTTCAGGTATATCACCACTACCACCAGGTATACTCCAGGTATATCACCACCATCAGGTATACTCCAGGTATAATCACCACCACCACCAGGTATACTCAAGGTATACCACCATCGGGTATATCCCAAGTATACCACCACCACCACCAGGTATACTCCAGGTATACCACCAACACCAGGTATACCACCACCAGGTATACTCCAGGTATACCACCACCAACAGGTATACTCCAGGTATACCACCACCACCAGGTATACTCCAGGTATACCACCACCACCAGGTATACTCCAGGTATACCACCACCAGGTATACTCCAGGTATACACCACCACCAGGTATACTCCAGGTATACAACCACCACCAGGTATACTCCAGGTATACCACCACCACCAGGTATACTCCAGGTATACCACCACCACCAGGTATACTCCAGGTATACCACCACCACACCCTGCTGCGATACACACCCTTTAGCGCCTCGGATGTATCATAATAATAGTAATAATTATAAAATAAAAAGAATTGACCAATAATTAATTTTAATCTACGTTCCTAAATGTTAACTGACATCTATAATGCTCAAGTAAAATGTTCATTACTTCAAATTATTTATTAGTGAGTAGTTCCAAATTTTAAGAGTATGGTGGAATGAAGTTCATGTGTGTGTGTGTGTGTGCGCGCGCACACACACACACACACACACACACACACACACACACACACACTTGGTCAATTAGCAAGAACTCATTTTAATTAAGTCCTTTCTAAAATTTTCTCTTTTACGTTTAAAGATATATTTTTTTCACTTATGTTTATGTAAAAATTAATAATTTTGTACCAAAAGAACCTTAGAAAACTTACCTAACCTTATTATAACAAGCGCAATTTAATTTAGCCTAATCCAGCCAAATATACTTTAGATAAGTTTACAATAATTTAACAATAAACAAACACAATGAAATATATTTTTTTCGTTAGGTTCAGAATGATCTTTGCGAAATTATTATATACACAAATTTTCGCTTGCCTTGTTCGGCAAGAAGAGCGTTGCTATTTGAGCCAAAATCGGAAGTTTTACATATTCGGCACGACAGTATATATAAAAGTTTAATTTCTAGTATTTTTTTTTAACAATTTACTCTTGTCATCGTTAAAATTAACTTCTCGCTTATTGGTCCAGTTTTATTTTTTAAAGTTATTTAAGAAGGCGCACTGATGGTGCTCCAGTTCTTATTTTATTCCTTCACTGACTCACTGGTTTACCTGTCTGTACACTATTGTCCAGGTACAAGAGGTCACAGTTCCTGTCCTCTGTCTCATACATAACATTTCTCATATATAACAGTTCTCATATACCAGAACTTTTATGTAAAGTCTTTGTGTATCAAAACTTGATCACTAAACAGGGCTAGGAGAGTAAACATTTTTTTTTTAGCTTGGCCTCCTTTGCTATGCCTTGCAAATTTGCTCCTTTCCTTCCCCCTCCTGGAATGATTCAGTCTGTACAAAGTCTCATGAAATATTGGTCAGGAAGAGGAGCGAGAGGTTGCACCATAATTCCCCTCGCCGCTCTCCTTCACAAACTTCAGTTTAAAGTTAAGCGACTTATAAATGGCTTGGCTGGCACTACCACTCATCTGCTCTCCTGATGCTCCTTCATTACCTTACCTGGCTCGGCTCCTCTTCTGGCGGTAGATGAGTAATATGTGTGCAGGCTTCTTAGGTCGAAATACAAAAGGAGACAACAGAAGTAATAAAGAAGTGGTCAGTCCCTCAACTTTGCCTTCGATCACGGTATACTATTAATAATATACGTTGATACAAATATACAATGGTACATTTTTATTCTTTCCTCCCTCACACCAAAACTGTCACCAGAATCAAACCCCAATTTCCCAATATTTCCCATAGGTGACCTGTAGCTCAGAACCGGAATCCTCAAGTCACCGGGTTTCCATTCCCGGTAACGTAAAATTAACATACAACGGCGATAACCCGTCAGCCCCTGAGGATGATGGCAGTAATATAGACTGTGGCAGCGAGTGCAGTGACAGCCTATTCATGTCCTGGGAGACGCTGTCAGAATGCTGCTGCTGTGGCTGCTGCTGTTGTGCTGCTCGACTTGGCTCTCTCATGATGTTGGTTATTGCCGATGGAATGGTTCAGTGCTGCTGCGACTTCAAGTGTTGTGGTAGGAATGTAGAGCTTGGTGTTGACGTTAGTTACTGCAGATGTTATGAACTTGGAACTGACGTTAGCAGCTACGGGGGTGATGAGGCGTTGAAGCTAGTAGTTACAGGGGTGTTGAGGCGTTGAAGTTAGTAGCTACAGGGGTGTTGAGGCGTTGAATCTAGTAGTTACAGAGGTGATGAGGCGTTGAAGCTAGTAGCTACAGAGGTGATGAGGCGTTGAAGCTAGTAGCTACAGGGGTGATGAGGCGTTGAAGCTAGTAGCTACAGGGGTGTTGAGGCGTTGAAGTTAGTAGCTACAGGGGTGTTGAGGCGTTGAAGCTAGTAGCTACAGGGGTGATGAGGCGTTGAAGCTAGTAGCTACAGGGGTAATGAGGCGTTGAAGCTAGTAGTTACAGGGTTGTTGAGGCGTTGAAGTTAGTAGCTACAGGGGTGTTGAGGCGTTGAAGCTAGTAGCTACAGGGGTGATGAGGCGTTGAAGCTAGTAGTTACAGGGGTGTTGAGGCGTTGAAGTTAGTAGCTACAGGGGTGTTGAGGTGTTGAATCTAGTAGTTACAGAGGTGATGAGGCGTTGAAGCTAGTAGCTACAGAGGTGATGAGGCGTTGAAGCTAGTAGCTACAGGGGTGATGAGGCGTTGAAGCTAGTAGCTACAGGGGTGATGAGGCGTTGAAGCTAGTAGCTACAGGGGTGATGAGGCGTTGAAGCTAGTAGCTACAGGGGTGATGAGGCGTTGAAGCTAGTAGCTACAGGGGTGATGAGGCATTGAAGCTAGTAGCTACAGGGGTGTTGGGGCGTTGAAGCTAGTAGCTACAGGGGTGATGAGGCGTTGAAGCTAGTAGCTACAGGGGTGATGAGGCGTTGAAACTAGTAGCTACAGGGGTGATGAGGCGTTGAAGCTAGTAGCTACAGGGGTGATGAGGCGTTGAAGCTAGTAGCTACAGGGGTGATGAGGCGTTGAAGCTAGTAGCTATAGGGGTGATGAGGCGTTGAAGCTAGTAGCTACAGGGGTGATAAAGGCGTTGAAGCTAGTAGCTACAAAGGTGATGAGGCATTGAAGCTAGTAGCTACAGGGGTGTTGGGGCGTTGAAGCTAGTAGCTACAGGGTGATGAGGCGTTGAAGCTAGTAGCTACAGGGGTGATGAGGCGTTGAAGCTAGTAGCTACAGGGGTGATGAGGCGTTGAAGCTAGTAGCTACAGGGGTGATGAGGCGTTGAAGCTAGTAGCCACAGGGAGTAGTATGAGGCATTGAAGCTAGTAGCTACAGGGTGTTGGGCGTTGAAGCTAGTAGCTACAGGGGTGATGAGGCGTTGAAGCTAGTAGCTACAGGGTGATGAGGCGTTGAAACTAGTAGCTACAGGGTGATGAGGCGTTGAAGCTAGTAGCTACAGGGTGATGAGGCGTTGAAGCTAGTAGCTACAGGGTGATGAGGCGTTGAAGCTAGTAGCTATAGGGGTGATGAGGCGTTGAAGCTAGTAGCTACAGGGGTGATGAGGCGTTGAAGCTAGTAGCTACAAAGGTGATGAGGCATTGAAGCTAGTAGCTCACAGGGGTGTTGGGGCGTTGAAGCTAGTAGCTACAGGGTGATGAGGCGTTGAAGCTAGTAGCTACAGGGTGATGAGGCGTTGAAGCTAGTAGCTACAGGGGTGATGAGGCGTTGAAGCTAGTAGCTACAGGGTGATGAGGCGTTGAAGCTAGTAGCTACAGGGGTGATGAGGCGTTGAAGCTAGTAGCTACAGGGGTGATGAGGCGTTGAAGCTAGTAGCTACAGGGGTGATGAGGCGTTGAAGCTAGTAGCTACAGGGGTGATGAGGCGTTGAAACTAGTAGCTACAGGGGTGTTGGGGCGTTGAAGCTAGTAGCACAGGGTGATGAGGCGTTGAAGCTAGTAGCTACAGGGGTGATGAGGCGTTGAAACTAGTAGCTACAGGGTGATGAGGCGTTGAAGCTAGTAGCTACAGGGGTGATGAGGCGTTGAAGCTAGTAGCTACAGGGGTGATGAGGCGTTGAAGCTAGTAGCTACAGGGGTGATGAGGCGTTGAAACTAGTAGCTATAGGGGTGATGAGGCGTTGAAGCTAGTAGCTACAGGGGTGATGAGGCGTTGAAGCTAGTAGCTACAAGGTGATGAGGCATTGAAGCTAGTAGCTACAGGGGTGTTGAGGCGTTGAAGCTAGTAGCTACAGGGTGATTAGGCGTTGAAGCTAGTAGCTACAGGGTGATGAGGCGTTGAAGCTAGTAGCTACAGGGGTGATGAGGCGTTGAAGCTAGTAGCTACAGGGGTGATGAGGCGTTGAAACTAGTAGCTACAGGGGTGATGAGGCGTTGAAGCTAGTAGCTACAGGGGTGATGAGGCGTTGAAGCTAGTAGCTACAGGGGTGATGAGGCGTTGAAGCTAGTAGCTACAGGGGTGATGAGGCCTTGAAACTAGTAGCTACTGGGGTGATGAGGCCTTGAAGCTAGTAGCTACAGGGGTGATGAGGCGTTGAAGCTAGTAGCTACAGGGGTGATGAGGCATTGAAGCTAGTAGCTACAGGGGTGATGAGGCATTGAAGCTAGTATCTACAGGTGTGTTGGGGCGTTGAAGCTAGTAGCTACAGTGGTGATGAGGCCTTGAAGCTAGTAGCTACAGGGGTGATGAAGCATTGAAGCTAGTAGCTACAGTGGTGATGAGGCGTTGAAGCTAGTAGCTACAGGGGTGATGAGGCCTTGAAGCTAGTAGCTACAGGGGTGATGAGGCCTTGAAGCTAGTAGCTACAGTGGTGATGATCTTAGTATTTTATCTAGCTTCTCCTAGAGGTGACTACACTAATAATCCACCAACACACACGTAATTAAACAATACTCGAAACGAAGAGATTTCATACAATGTGTGTCAGCGATAATAATATATGTTTCACAGAGCACTGTAGTGACAAGTGGCAGAGATCACCAGCTGTGACCCAAGTGGTTCTTCCCACAAGAACAACCACACCCAATATATATATATATATATATATACATGTATATATATATATATATATATATATATATATATATATATATATATATATATATATATATATATATATATATATTTTTTTTTTTTTTTTTTTTCAACAAGTCGGCCGTCTCCACCGAGGCAGGGTGACCCAAAATGAAAAAGAAAATCCCCAAAAGAAAATACTTTCATCATCATTCAACACTTTCACCACACTCATACATAATCACTGTCTTTGCAGAGGAGCTCAGATACGACAGCTGAGAAAAGTCCCTCCCAGCTGTCACTATCTCAGACCCTCCTTTAAAGTGCAGGCATTGTACTTCCCATTTCCAGGACTCAAGTCCAACTAAATCAATTAACTGGTTTCCCTGAATCCCTTCACAAAATGTTACCCTGCTCACACTCCAACAGATCGTCATGTCCCACAAACCATTCGTCTCCATTCACTCCTATCTAACACGCTCACACATGCTTGCTGGAAGTCCAAGCCCCTCGCCCACAAAACCTCCTTTACCCCTTCCCTCCAACGTTTTCTAGGACGACCCCTACCCCGCCTTCCTTCCCCTACAGATTTATACGCTCTCCAAGTCCTTCTACTTTGATCCATTCTCTCTAAATGACCAAACCACCTCAACAACCCCTCTTCAGCCCTCTGACAAATACTTTTAGTAACTCCACACCTTCTCCTAATTTCCACATTCCGAATTTTCTGCATAATATTTACACCACACATTGCCCTTAGACAGGACATCTCCACTGCCTCCAGCCTCCTCCTCGCTGCAGCATTTGCAACCCATGCTTCACACCCATATAAGAGTGTTGGTACCACTATACTTTCGTACATTCCCTTCTTTGCCTCCATGGATAACGTTTTTGTCTCCACAGATACCTCAATGCACCACTCACCTTTTTTCCTTCATCAATTCTATGGTTAACCTCATCCTTCATAAACCCATCCGCTGACACGTCAACTCCCAAATATCTGAAAACATTTACTTCTTCCATAATCCCTCTGTTACGGCCCCGTATCTAACAATGGTAGTTAGGTAATTACCTCACCGGCCGGCAGTCAAGGGCGTCATCAGACCTGATGTTTGACTGCCGGGCCGGCTTGACTGACAGTGTCATCGAGACTCTCCCTAGTCAACACTGGAGAGTCCACCAGCTCACTGATACACTACTGGAGTTCGCCAGGCAGACCTGCTTGAGAGTTGTAGACTTTCGCAGTGTGGTGCTGGTGACAGGTCTACAGTGCTAACGAGACTCTCCCATATACAACACTGGAGAGTTCACCAACTCCCTGATACACCTAGGGAGTGTCGAGACTCTCCCATATACACTGCTGGAGAGTGTCAGCGAGACTCTCCCCTATACAACA
>WNWK01025215.1:0-28798 GCA_009830355.1 Cherax destructor
ATTAAGGGGTTTTATTTTCTGTCTCTAATATCTGTTGTTCTGGAGTGGAAACCTGACTGTCCCTCTGTTGCAGAAGTATTTCCAGTTGGTGTAGGATTACTGTCATTTCTGCATTTTCCCTCCTGGCACTAAAAAACTCTTTCCTGTAGAGGTTATGGTTTCCCTCCTTTGTTTCCCATAATCTGGAGGCAGTGGAGATGTCATCTCTGAGAGCAATGTGTGGTGTGAATATAGTGCAGAGAATTCATAGTTTGGAAATTAGGAGGGTGTGGGATTACCAAAACTATTATCTAGATGAGCTGAGGAGGGGTTATTGAGGTGGTTCGGACATGTAGAGAGAATGGAACAAAATAGAATGACTTCGAGATGTATAAATCTGTAGTGGAGGAGGCGAGTTAGAGGTCGGCCTAGGAAAGGTTGCGGGAGGGGTAAATGGGTTTGTGTGAGAGGGTCTTGGACTTCCAGCAAGCATGCGTGAGCGTGTTAAATGTGCGATTGGAGCAAATTAATTGTTAGGACTGACGTGCTGTTGGAGTGTGAGCAGGGAATGGTTTATAGAAGGGATTCAGAAACTGGGAGGCCGGACTTGAGTCCTGGAGATGGGAACTTCCTGCACTCTGAGGAGGTGTTAATGTTGCAGGTTTATAACTATAGTGTAAGTGCGCCTCTGAAAAGACAGTGATGGAGTGAATGATGACGAAAGTTTTTCTCTTCGGGCCACCCTGCTTGGTGGCCACCTGCTTGGTAAAACGGCAGATTGTTAATAAATTTAAATAAATATATATATATATATATATATATATATATATATATATATATATATATATATATATATACATACATAAACCTGTCTTCCTGTCTGTCTCCGTCCCTCGTAAGGTTCTCGTTTACCCTGGTGAGGGGTCCTTCTAGAGTCAACTTTACATGATATGGCAAGTTTACACATATTTGAAAACTGAATAAAAGGGCCAAGAACCCATCCTCTGAGACCAGAGCGATATTTGAATTATTCTTCAGCCAGTAAACCATGAGGCAAACCCTGTATATACTTTCTCAGTTTATAAGAAGATATACTCTGATCTGATGTAACAAGGTTTTTGTGTATATAATAAGAGATACACATCGTTTGGTTATATATATATATATATATATATATATATATATATATATATATATTATTCAGGTACAAGCGAAAACTAGATTCTGTTAACTAATGTCACGGGAACAGGATTCAGACCCAGGGTTTGCTGATGAATCTCATGCGGCTTAACATAATTCAGCGCATCACAGTAAGCCTTCGCATGCCTGGTGGACTAGTCAGGACACTATTAGTTGACATTGCTTGCCCATGCCTGGCACACTAGTACATTGCTTGCCCATGCCGGGCACACTAGTACATTGCTTGCCCATGCCGGGCACACTAGTACATTGCTTGCCCATGCCGGGCACACTAGTACATTGCTTGCCCATGCCGGGCACACTAGTACATTGCTTGCCCATGCCGGGCACACTAGTACATTGCTTGCCCATGCCGGGCACATAGTACATTGCTTCCCATGCCGGGCACACTAGTACATTGCTTGCCCATGCCGAGGCACACATAAGTACATTGCTTGCCCATGCCGGGCACACTAGTACATTGCTTGCCCATGCCGGGCACACTAGTACATTCTTGCCCATGCCGGGCACACTAGTACATTGCTTGCCCATGCCGGGCACACTAGTACTTGCTTGCCCATGCCGGGCACACTAGTACATTGCTTGCCCATGCCGGGACACTAGTACATTGCTTGCCCATGCCGGGCACACTAGTACATTGCTTGCCCATGCCGGGACACTAGTACATTGCTTCCCATGCCGGGCACACTAGTATTGCTATGCCTGCACTAATTCTTCCCATGCCGGGCACACTAGTACATTGCTTGCCCATGCCGGGCACACTAGTACATTTGCTAGCTATTGCCCATGCCGGGCACACTAGTACATTGCTTGCCCATGCCGGGCACACTAGTACATTGCTTGCCCATGCCGGGCACACTAGTACATTGCTTGCCATGCCGGGCACACTAGTACATTGCCATGCCGTGACATCCATGCCGGGCACACTAGTACATTGCTTCCATGCCGGGCACACTAGTACATTGCTTCCCCATGCCGGGCACACTAGTACATTGCTTCCCATGCCGGGCACACTAGTACATTGCTTGCCCATGCCGGGCACACTAGTACATTGCTTGCATGCCGGGCACACTAGTACATTGCTTCATGCCGGCACACTATTCTTGCCATGGGCACACTAGTACATTGCTTCCCATGCCGGGCACACTAGTCATTGCTTCGCCCCATGCCTGGGCACACTAGTACATTGCTTGCCCATGCCGGGCACACTAGTACATTGCTTGCCCATGCCGGGCCACTAGTACATTGCTTCCCATGCCGGGCACACTAGTACATTGCTTGCCCATGCCGGGCACACTAGTACATTGCTTGCCCATGCCGGGCACACTAGTCATTGCTTGCCCATGCCGGCACACTAGTACATTGCTTGCCCATGCCGGGCACACTAGTACATTGCTTGCCCATGCCGGGCACACTAGTACATTGCTTGCCCATGCCGGGCACACTAGTACATTGCTTGCCCATGCCGGGCACACTAGTACATTGCTTGCCCGACCTACATTCTTGCCATGGCACTAGTACATTGCTTGCCCATGCCGGGCACACTAGTACATTGCTTGCCCATGCCGGGCACACTGTAATTGCTTGCCCATGCCGGGCACACTAGTACATTGCTTGCCCATGCCGGGCACACTAGTACATTTAGGACGAGAATGAAATAGGTGACAACCTTGCTCACTGATGAGCCTTCAATTTGAATATACACTGTGAATATACACTGAGATATATATATCATTGAATATACACTGATACACCTCATGATGCATATACAGAGAGACACTTCTAGGTATGTATACAATGAGAGCTACAAACCTGGGTTATACCGCTACCATATGTATAAACATTTGCTTCCGGGGAAAAAAAATTACTTTAAGATTTATTTTGTTTGCTAATGCATTGTAATTTTGAGATCTTTTATTATTTTCTGTTTTCTGTTTAGTACATTAAAACTTACTTGGAAATAACATTGTACAATAACAGTTGTCAAGAGGTGTTACAACTTGCCTCTCTGCAAGTCAATAGCTGCCTTTATTTAGCAATGTTGCTTTGGGTACATGACTATTGAAATTCCTGGGACTATGCTGGTACAAGCTACTGCTGAATAAATGAAAAACTGAACTGTGATTGATCCCACTGAAAGTTACTGAACATTGTGACTAACTGAAATTCCTGACACCTTTGATCTTTCGCATCTGTTACTTGCAGTACTTACAGAATAATTGTAATTATAAGTTACTGCCTCGTTAACAAATCCTTCTACATTTTAGATTCTCAATTATTTTTACATAGTGTAAAAGTTGTGGATAGGAAAATATAACCTCACTGTTTAGCCTCGACGAAGCTTCTTTATGACTTGTCAAAATAATAAATGGGAACTAATATTGCCAAGTTGATGTGTACGACAAGTGTGTCTGTCCACTTCTGTGTTTCACTATTGGTGCATTTCCCACTATTATGGTGCCTTTCCCCACTATTAGGTGCCTTCTCCCACTATTATGGTGCCTTTCTCTCCACTATTATGGTGCCTTTCTCCCCACTATTATGGTGCCTTTCTCTCCTATTATGGTCTTTCCCACTATTATGGTGCATTCTTCCACTTTTGGTGCCTTTCCTCCACTATTATGGTTTCCATTTAGGGTGCCTTTCTCTCCACTATTATGGTGCCTTTCTCCCACTATTAGTGCCTTCACTATTATGGTTTCTCATATTATGGTGCCTTTCTGTTGGATATCTAAGTGCATACTGAATGGTAGCATATTTATCTGGCGATGCCAGACTCATGGTCGATTCTAACAATAAGTGCATTGCATAACCCACAAGTAATTAACACTTCATGAATTAATAATCATCCTAAGCTGCTATCTAACCTCACCTAAGGTACTATGTACCCTCTTTTAAGTTTATGCCTGCCCTCTCCTATGCTACTGTCAAACATCACCTAAGGTACGTACTACCTACCCTCTCCTAAGCCTCTATTTATCCCATTCTAATCTATTTACTTTTCCTAACCTAACTTTTCCTAAGCTTGTTTCTAGTTTCTCCTAACGTAAACTAAGTTCTCCGTAGTTATGAGCAGCCACTCATCCAATCAGTCACCCAAAGATTCGGGAGAAAAAAACATCAGAAGCAGTGTACAGACTCAGGCGTAAAGTCTCAGGTCTTAAGCACATCAGAGGCAGCTCTCCTCACAGAGTTGGGGGACAAAGTCACATAAGTTGTGTCAAGTTCGTCTCAACTTTTAAATTACCGCTGGAACTTTGGACAATTATATACTTTTAAAGGTCGGGTCACAGAGGTATTTAGTGAAGGAGTCTGGAAGCATATCCACGTAAAGAAGGAAAATGTGTTAGTTATGTTATTTGAATTAAGCTGCGACTGTTTGAGTCAACCTTTGCTTTATTTTCTTGTGTACATTGTGTCATTATTTTATTTTCGATTTACCGTCAACTATCATCAAGGTTTCATTAGCCATTTGCTTCAATCATTCGTTTGATTTTCACACTTAAGCTCTTTCTCTATATGACTCTCTGCAGCTCTCTTTATAAATGTCTCTCTCTCTCTCTGCAGCTATCTCTATCAACGTCTCTGCAGCTCTGTCAACGTCTATCTCTGAAGCTCTCTCTATCAACGTCACTCTCTGAAGCTCTGTCAACGTCTATCTCTGAAGCTCTCTATCAACGTCTCTCTCTGCAGCTCTGTCAACGTCACTCTCTGAAGCTCTCTCTATCAACGTCTCTCTCTGCAGCTGTCTCCTGGCTACGTCACTGCTCAGAGAGACAGGTCTCAGCGGTTCCACTCTAAGTTCGTCTTCAATTTCTGTGCAAGTTTTACTTCATGTTGGGATTCATTACACTCACCCTTATCTGCCTCTCTCACACACTCTCTTCAGTGCTATCTCTCACACTTTAGTCCTTTCACTCACACATTCAGCGCAAAGACAGGTGAAGGCTCAATCTTCTGTCCACTAAGATCGTTACAATACACAAATAGCCCGCACATGGGAGACAGAAGCTCGCGACCACGTTTCAGTCCGACTTGAACCATTTACAAGTCACACGAACACAAAAGAGAGAAGAAGCCAGTATATGTAGGCGAAGGGTGAGAGGGAAGGGACAAAGAGAGGAAGAACAAGAAGTAGAGGTACTGTTAATGTTGGCAGTGGAAGTAGTAATGTTAGTAGAAAGTAGGGGAGTAGTTTCAGTGGCACAAGAAATCAGAAGGGGAGTGATGGATGAAGGGAGGCAACAGTAGTGGTATTACCAAAGGTAGTAGTAATAGAGAGTTAGTCGTAGTTGTAATGGAAGTGAGTTAGGTCTAAGGACAAGAAAAAGAAGCACTGCAGGAGAGCTAAGGACCCACATGGGAACTGAAGAACAGAACTGAAGAACAGAACTGAAGAACAGAACACATTTAGGCAGAATGAAAACAAAGAAATAAAAAAGGGAAACAATAGGAAAGGAGAAGCGGCAGGGAGAGAAGGAGAAGAAGGGATGAGGTCAAGTCACAAGTCTTCTGAAAATTGGAGTATTTGACAATGTAATGAGAAAGGAAGGCATCTACAGAGACAAAGCCACGAAGAGGATTCATACTAGGAAAGTTGTGCATAAGGGATGGTTCAATGGTGTTGGCATAACACACTTTTTTTTCTTTAAGTCTCTCTGAAAAAGAGCAGCCAGTTTCTCCAAAGTACTGAAGAGGACAAGAGGAGCATGAAATAGAGCATGTATAGCAGGAGAGGCACAAACTAGATTACTGAAAAGGGTGTTCGTCTGCCGAAAAGTTTGATGTCTAAGGAACGGAGAGAGTTGTTGAGATTACAAAGACTAGAAATATAGGGAAGGCAGAAAACAGGAGATTTCACAGGAGTAGAGAGTTTTGGAGAAAAGAAAGTCCGTTTAGCACATGAGAGATAGAGTTTATGAAATCGGAAGGATAGCAAAGAATAAATTGGCAAGAGTGGAAATTTCTGATTTATTGAACTGAGGGTCACAAATGCGGAGGGCGCGGGGGAAGAGAGGAATAAGAACACTTTTCTGGACAGAGGGAGGATGGTAAGAAAACTTGTGAATGTGCATGCCACTGTGCATAAGCTTGCAATAAACGGAAAAAGAAAAGCCTGTAGCCAAGTGATGGACATATACATCAAGGAAAGGAAGCAAAGAGTCAGATTAACATTCAGCCTTAAACTTGATGGAAGGAGCAAGATTGTTAAGGGCATCGAGAAATGGTTGGAAGAGACTAGAGTCATGGGGCCATAGAGCAAAGATGTCATCTACCTAGAAGAACAAGAGGGAAGGGCGCACACTAATAGTACAAAGAAGAACAGTTTCGAAGTACTCTATATAAAGGTTAGCAAGAACAGGGAATAGAGAAGAGCCCATAGTGACACCGAAGGTTTGAGAATAAAATTTATCTTGAAAAGAAAAGTGTTCTTATTTCTCTCATTCTGTGTGTCCTCCGTATTTGTGATCCTCAGTTCCTTGAATCCGAAATTTCCACTCTTCGCATTTTGTTCTCTTGTCATGGCTACCCTTCTGATTTCATTAATTCTGCCTTCTCACGTGCTAAACGGACTTTCCTATCTCCCATACTCTCTACTCCTGTGAAATCTCCTGTTCTCTGCCTTCCCTATATTTCCAGTCTTTCTAATTTCAACAACTCTCTCTGTTCCTTAGACATCAAACTTACTTTTCGCCAGATTTACACCCTTCGCAGTAATCTAATTTGTAGCTCTCCTGCTATAGATGCTCCTGGTGTCTACTCTGTTTCATGCTCCTCTGTCTTCTTCAATATTTTGGAGAAACTGTCCGCTCTCTTTCTGACAGGCTTGACATGTTAGAGATCACAATCATCCTACTGACTGGTCCACTGCTAAAATTATCTACTCCTTGCCTTCACAGTCGCCGTCTTGTTGAATCATCCTTCATAAACAGCTTTCCTAGTATGAATCTTATTCCTGGTTTTGTCTCTGTAGATGCCTTTCTTTCTCATTACATTGTCAAATGCTTCAATTTTCTCTTCCTCCTCTTCTCCCTACAGCTTTTCCTTTCCATTTTTTTTCACTTTTCTTTCTTTGTTTTCCCTTCTTCTGCGTAAGAGTGTTGTGCCCTTCAGTTGACCCCTTCCTCTTGTTTTGTGGTCCTACCCTTGTGGGCTCTTAGTGTCTCCTGCAGTGCTCCTTTTTGTTGTTCTTAGATTTACCCCACTTCCATTACTACTACGACTACCACTCCATTATTACTACTACCACTACTATTGCCTCCCTTCACTCCCCTTTCTATCTCTTTTGCAAATGGTCCAACTCGGACAGAAACGTAGTCAAAAGCTTCTCTCTCCCATGTGCGGGTTATATGTGTATTATGTTTAGATGTCAGAGATGGGATGGATCAGGGGAGAGTAGGGGGCTAAGGCCATTCAAGGGCGTAGTGGGGAGAGTAGGGGGCTAAGGCCATTCAAGGGCGTAGTGGGGAGAGTAGGGGGCTAAGGCCATTCAAGGGCGTAGTGGATACTCAAGATGTGAGGCAACTTGGGCCTCGTATTATTGAACATCTACTGCTGTTGAACAAGAACGAGATGCAGAATTAAAGTTACAGCACCGTGGCTAAAACAATTCACAATTAACTTCAATTTGGAGCCTCTCCTCCCTGGGAAAGAAGCATCTCCTATTGACAGTACTCTAATGAAATGTCTACTCATATTTACACTCGGCTTCACTAAAGAAAGAATTGTAATTCCCGGATGGTTGAGATAATATAAGACAATTCTGTGATCTATACAGCACAAACCAGCTACCAAATAAAGGTTAGGAAAACTGGGTAGGTACCTCGTGCCTCATTGGCTGAGCGCTCAGCTTACAATCAAGTGGTAAGAGTTATGAGAAAGGCTGGTAACAATTGCTTTAAATGACCGAATTAATAATCAGGAAAAAAGTCTTCATCACCGAGATAACACTTGACGGTGTGTACCTCTTCGACACACTTCTTGGTCTGGCTGGAGGCTGTCAAGAAGCACCTGGCCTTCGGTATCAGGTATTCTTGTGAAGCTCTTGGCTGTAGCAGTGATCACACTCGATGCTGCTAAGAGACGCTGTTAGTGGGGAAAGAACACATCTTAAGACGGTCATGAATCACAGGTGAGGGAGCCATGTATGATACATAGTACAAAAAAAATCACATTAGCCACAGATACGTTAGGAGCCAGAGGGCAAAGAGAGCACCTAAGAACGTCCAGAGCCATAAGAGAAGGAACCCTGGGGCAGCTGGCTCCTAAAATCGCACGTGAACGGCGAGGGAGGTATGATATTCTTCAGCCTCTTGATGACAATAGTTAATAGGTGGAGCCAGAAGCAATGAATCAGACTTTTGCAAACCTAACTATGTGAATACATACTGCCTATCCAATACCTATTTTTCCATCTCTCTCTCTCTCTGTCTCTCTCTCTCTGTCTGTCTGTCTGTCTGTCTGTCTGTCTCTCTCTCTCTCTCTCTCTCTCTCTCTCTCTCTCTCTCTCTCTCTCTCTCTCTCTCTCTCTCTCTCTCTCTCTCTCTGTCTCTCTGTCTCTCTCTCTCTCTATCGGGTGGGTCTTGGGAGAGATATTTAGGTTGTCAAAGACACTCCTTGTAAGGATGGTTACGATATATTTACTTGTCTGTGAGGAGAGATCCCAGCCCCCGTCCATTCAGCTTGTAGGTCTATCACTTGTGAGGGTAGGCGCCTATGCGTGGCTACGCACATGCGCTGAGCCTCTGACGTCAGCGGGTATCTTGACGTCACACGCAAAGGGACCAGCTGTATAACTAGGATGAATGCTGATACACTACACAAGTGTATATATGATACTGACACGACACCTGCCAGCAATGGTTTAGCAGAAAGAACTAATAAAAAAGTACTCGATGTCTTGAGAGCCACTGTTAATCCCAATAGTTCAACCTGGGATGAAGTTATACCTGATGTTCAATGTGCTATAAATTCTGCTTTCAATGCTTCTATAGGTGATACGCTGCATTATGCCTTGTATGGTGTTGACAAGCGTTTGCCTTATGAGTTGCTATATTCTAATCCAAAACCGTCGTATAACCCTGAGGATTTCATAGCAACTCGTACCAGCCAAGCTCAGAGTGTTTTCAGAAGAATCCGTGAAACGCTTCATAAATCAACAATAGAATTTACTAGAGTAACTAATTCTCGAGCTAAACCAACTAAAATTAAAGTAGGGTCGCGAGTAATGATTATTAATTTTAATAAAAATTCCGCAATGCCTAAATTAGACCAAAAGTTTGTTGGCCCGTATCGAGTAGTCGAACATATCAAGGGCAAAAAGTATAAAGTTAGAGAACTTAGTATGGGTAAGTGTAAAGAATCACATTTGGATCATATGAAGTTAGTATGTGACGAAGACGAAGCCCCTGACAACCAGACTGTTGTGACTGACAATGATAATCCGTCTGACCCCGTACCTTCAACTTCTAGTAGTGAGTCAGAGGAACAACCTGATTGTCGTTACTCCTTGCGTACACGACAAGTGTTGAGAAACCCCCAAGTATCATTTGTTGATACCAGTGTAGATCCTCCTCAATCAGAAGTTGAGTTACCTATTGTAACAGAGTTTGATCCACCCAGAGATGATAACCATTCTGCATATGTAAAATTTACCCTAGCAGAGTTGGGGTTAAATGTAAATAGACTGTACAATTAGATGATTGAGTTAAGAGAAATTGTCGACTGTGTGTTTTGTTACTAAGTGTTCAATATCTAGAATTTTTTGTGTGTGTTCAAGTTCTCTCCGAGTTCTGAGTTTTAACAGTTGACCATGTGCACCGAGTCTCTCTTTTTCTGTTAAAACTTCTTCCTTGTAAATATATTTATTCTCCCTCAGAACCCGCTGAGTGCATGAATACAAATTGATTGATCAAATTTGCAAATTGTAATTGTAATATATATAATCCATTATATCTAGATCCTTTTAAAATTCTCTTAAGTACCATTAACTCAAGAAGTGCGAGAGTAAGATTAATCTTGATTAGTTCCAAGTTATAATGTGTTTGCTATTGTATAGATTCACCCAGTACCACCTGTCTGTTCAGCCTATAGAGTTGTCTAGTATGCCGAGACGTCATACGATAACATGGCCGAGCTGTCGTGTCAGTATCATATATACACTTTTGTAGTGTATCAGCATTCATCCTAGTTATACAGCTGGTCCCTTTGCGTGTGACGTCACGATACCCGCTGACGTCAGAGGCTCAGCGCATGTGCGTAGCCACGCATAGGCGCCTACCCTCACAAGTGATAGACCTACAAGCTGAACGGACGGGGGCTGGGATCTCTCCTCACAGACAAGTAAATATATCGTAACCATCCTTACAAGGGGTGTCTTTGACAACCTAAATATCTCTCCCAAGACCCACCCGATATCTCTGTCTCTCTCTGTCTCTGTCTCTCTCTCTCTCTCTCTCTCTCTCTCTCTCTCTCTCTCTCTCTCTCTCTCTCTCTCTCTCTCTCTCTCTCTCTCTCTCTCTCTCTCTCTCTCTCTCTCTCTCTCTCTCTCTCTGTCTCTGTCTCTGTCTCTGTCTCTGTCTCTCTCTCTCTCTCTCTCTCTCTCTCTCTCTCTCTCTCTCTCTCTCTCTCTCTCTCTCTCTCTCTTCTCTCTCTCTTTCTCTCTCTCTCTCTCTTCTCTCTCTCTCTCTCTCTCTCTCTCTCTTTTCTCTCTCTGTCTCTGTCTCTGTTCTCTGTCTCTTCTCTCTGTCTCTCTCTCTCTCTCTCTCTCTCACTCTCTCACTCTCTCTCTCTCTCTCTCTCTCTCTCTCTCTCTCTCTCTCTCTCTCTCTCTCTCTCTCTCTCTCTTCTCTCTCGTACTTGTGGGTTTTAAAAGTGTGCCCAGTACCTGCTGGGCACCGGCCCCTTGGGGGTTCAATGGGTTTTTCAGTACCTGGGGGGGTTTAAAATTTGGGGATTACATAGGTTTATATCCCTTTCCACTCCATCTCCTTAACCCCCCTCCCATTCCCCTTCCCCCCTCTTGAATTTTCCCATTGCCTTCCCCCCCTTTTTCTCTACCCCCCCCCTTTTCCACCCCCCCCTTCCCCCTTCCACTCTTCTGAATTAGGTTTTTTTTTCCCCCCCCCTCACTCTTAACATTCCCCCTTTCTTACTTCCATTCCCCCTTCCTTTCCTGTTTCCTTTCCTTTCCCCTCTCCACTCCCTTCCATTCCCCCCCCTTCCCTATCCCCGTTTTTATTCCCCCCTTTTGAGACTTACCAGTTGGGGAGAGAATGAAGTAGACGGAAAAGGCAGCCAGCAGATGCAAGATGGTCACTACCACTATCATCTTCACCTGTAACAACAACAACAACAACATGTTCACTACCAGTATCACCATACTTTCCTACCTCAAACAATAACATGGCAATACAACTATCACTATCTTTAGTACTCAACATGACTAACAACGTGGTCACTACCAACAACAACAACACAGTCACTATAATAATCACTACACATGATACAACACATCATTTATGAGATACAAAATTATAGGGAATCTTATTGACACGTTTCGCGCACACGGCGGGCTTGATCAAGTCACAGGAGACAAACGTGATAAAGGAGGGGTAAAAAATAGAAGTGAGTAGCAGTGAAGAGGAGTCACGTCAGGTCACAGTGGTTGTGAAAAGTATGGTGACAACAGCAAGCAGTGAATAACTGACTCTTTCCACAACATTGTTTCCAGATCTCCTACAAGTTTTGTGGCACCAAGTTCACCTAAATTATAGAAACGTTGCTCCTGAGGCGCACATCAACCAAATAACTGTTGCAGCATATGGGCGCCTAGCTAACCTAAGAACAGCATTCCGACATCTTAATAAAGGATCGTTCAGGGCCCTGTACACTGTGTACGTTACGCCCATACTGGTATGCAGCACCAGTTTGAACCCACATCTAGCCAAGCATGTAAAGAAGCTAGAGAAAGGCAAAGGTTTGCAACAAGACTAGTCCCGGGGCTAAGGGTATGTCCTAGAGGAGAGGTTAAGGGAAATGACCTGACGACACTGGAGGACAGAGAGATAGGGGAAAATGATAAAACATATAAGATACTGAGAGGAATTGACAAGTGGATAGAGACAGAATGTTCCAAAATGGACACAGCAACAAGGGACAAGTTGGAAGCTGAAGACTCAGATGAATCACAGAGATGTTAGGAAGTATTTCTTCAGTCACAGAGTGGTCGAGAAGTGGAATAGTTTAGGGAAACGATGTAAAAACGAGGCAGGCTCAATACATAGCTTTAAGCAGAGGTATGATAAAGCTCATGACGCAGGGAGTGACCCAGTAGCGGCCAGTGAAGAGGCGGGGCCAGGAGCTATGACTGACCCTGCAAACCCCAACTAGGTGAGTCAACTAGGTGAGTACACACAAGAGGTTAATGCAAAAGCTAGAGGATCAGGCACACGTAACAGGAAAGGCACTGCAAGGGATCAGAGAATATCTGACAGGGAGGCAACAACGAGTCATGGTACGTGACGAGGTGTCAGAGTGGGCAATCGTGACAGTGGGGGTTTCCCCAGGGGTCAGTCCTAGGGCCTGTGCTGTTTTTGTATATGTGAATGACATAACGGAAGGGATAGACTCTGAAGTGTCCCTGTTTGCAGATGATGTGAAGTTAATGAGAAGAATTAAATCGTCGAGGATCAGGGAGGACTACAAAGAGACCTGGACAGGCTACAAGCCTGGTCCAGTAACTGCTCCGATTTAACCCTGCAAATGCAAAGAGAAGATGGGAAAAGGGAAAGAAGACCGAGACAGAGTATAGTCTAGGGGGCCAAAGACTGCAAACTCACTCAAGAAAAGATCTTGGGGGGAGTATAATACCGAGCACATCTCCTGAGGCACACATCAATCAGATAACTGCTGCAGCATACGGCGTCTGCAAACCTAAGAATAGCGTTCCAATACCTAACTAAGGAATGTTCAGGACTCTGTACACCATATACGGTCTTTTGATACAATAACATTATTAGCAGTGATACTGGTACTCTTTCGTGATGCATTTATATATATTTTCAAATCATTCATAGCTTCAAATAATTTTTTCTCCCTTTTGATCTCATTAAAAGTTTGGTTATGTGAATATCACTGAATATAACGCTTTAAATGGTTTTGTAATATAATATATAATATATATATATATATATAATATATATATATATATATATATATATATATATATATATATATATATATAAAGTATATTGATCTGATTATTAAGTATTTAAAGTTAATTAGTGTATTAAATAAAACTATTTACTATATATGCAATTTTAAATTGTTTGGATGGTAAATCATCACAAAGCTCCCACTAAACAGGTGTCTAGTATGTAAATAACCAACAGTTACAACAGGAAAAATACAGATCTTTTATTAGCTAATAATATATAAGTTCTTATAATTGATCTGTAGGTTGTATGGCAGGACTTTGTTCAGGACTACTAAAAGTACACTGCATTCTCTTATATTGTACACAAAAATGAAAAACAATTGAGTACTGCAGCAGGCCTACGGGACCATGTCATAGAGGCTCTGCTCACACCGATACTCCCAGTCATTGTTAGTTGTTTGTCTAACTTATCTTGAAGCACTTGTGTGGTCATTTCCATAACACTAGATAAATACAATTTTCGTCTATTAAACGGTCGGCTTCATCAGTCGAATACAGACGTGACAACAGGAGTGGAAAGGTACAGATGATGTGATCAATTCATCAACCTTGAAGAAGTTTGAAATGGTCAGTCCCTTAGCCTAAAGTTTGGTTCAGCTTCATGGTCTGGAACCATGTGAAGCGAAGCATGAGAAAGCAGCTTTTATGGTGCCAGAGGAGAGGTGCCGAGAATGATGACGTCACAATGTAGGACTCACTAAAAGAAGAAAGAACAAATAACTGAAGAAACTGCGCAGGCCTATACTAGGTGAGTCCTCATATACAACCCTTGTTATTCAGGATCAGTGGTCGCGCAATGAAACTGCAAATGTCTTTGTACTAGGATAACGTTGTCGACGCTGCAGTGTCCGACAGATGACAGTTTGTTTCACTTATCTATAACTCACTTTCCAAACAAGTGCATTTTTATATCTTTTCTAAAAAGACATTATGTCAGTTTGAGTTTGAGTAGGATATAATAATCTTTGGATCACTGGGATCGTGATCCAAAAAGTCAACTAAAGAATTTTATCTGCATTACCTCCATCACGACACTAGAACCAAATCAGGAGGTAAAATTGGGTTTTCTTGGGAACGTATAGGATCTGCAGCCCTGCCTTCCAGAAAGGTCGGGATGGAAGACCGTCCTATTTTATCAATGGTTGCAGAAGAGCACAACGCATCAAGAACGCAATTTCAGAGAGCCCCGCTAAGGTGTACATTTTCCTGCCATGTAGGGACATCCAATAACGTAGCGAACGCCATAGTTGCAAGTTGATATGGTCACTGCCACTACTATAAACCCCAACGCACGAGTCTATGTCATCTCTTGTGGTTGCTGTGAAAAACTATGCTTTGGAGTGACAGTAAAAAGTCTGGATCAGCGCCTAATTGAACATAGATACCCAATGTGGCCGGGGCGACATGAATAACTTGTGCGTGGTCCACTGTATTTCTCATAACTCTGATGAAGTAGTGAGAAGCCAGGCTCGTAACTAAAGAGCCAATTGTGTTGAAAAACGGTTCCTTGAAGCTGCATTCATCTCCGTTTCTACAACTGTAGTCCACAAACCAGATTGTGTTAATATTTTAAGTGTATTGGCTAACCTGGTGCTACCCCGACAAGACACCGCGGTCACCTGACCTGACTCACACATCATTCACTTGGCGCCTCCCGCACCTGACCTTTCTTCCCCTATATATACTGATATTTATGTACCTTTAGATATGAAGCCAAGACGTCTATTAAATTTACTGCGAACACTTTTAGACTATTGCATAGGGTTCAGATTCTAACTAGAGCCATGAAGACTTTTACAGTGAAGAGCAACACGGGTAAATGTGTCAGTTTGCTGTAGTTATTTTCGTATCTAGGAAGACAGGTGACCAGCCGCGTTATGTTTAGTACCTGTCATGTCAGGGTATTTACCAACGCATTTCCATAGCTTAAATGAGTACTTTTTCCATGGACGTCCTTAAAAGCTGATAGCTTACTTTTTTTAAGTCAGTGAGAGTGGATATGTGCGGACTTTTGCTGGGGTACTTATATTGACACACATTTTATTTATTTTATATAATTTGCATTCACATTTCAAAGTAAATAACAAAGATGTATTTTCACAGTGAACAAATAAAGAAACAGCCACTTTGCTATGTGACCCGTCAGTCCAGCTGTGACCCGTCAGTCCAGCTGTGACCCGTCAGTCCAGCTGTGACCTCTTTACCCTCACAATGAATGACAGGGTGAACTGGACAGTGACTGACAGGGTGAACTGGACAGTGACTGACAGGGTCAACTGGACAGTGACTGACAGGGTGAACTGGACAGTGACTGACAGGGTGAACTGGACAGTGACTGACAGGGTGAACAGGACAGTGACTGTCTCTTATACTGTTGGGAATATTTACATCTTGCTTATTTTTTCATCAGTCTCTTGACCTATAGATTAGTGAACCAAGTTATAATATCAGACAGGTATTTAAATTATTCTTTGTTAGTAGTTTTATTAACTTTAAAAGATAACTTATTTCAGTGGCACTGTTTTTACTTGCATTAAAAGAATTAAATTTCATTTAAATGTAATTTTTTATTTAACTTTCATTTTATATTTCCTCTGGTATGGCTTAAATGTTAATATTTTTCAGGGTGTCATTTATTTATGCCCAATGGACAGTATCTAAGAACAATTGTGACCAGCCATGAACGTGTTCCGTATCAAGGAACACGGGTGAGCGTCCGTGTTGTATTCCGTATCAAGGAACACGGGTGAGCGTCCGTATTGTATTCCGTATCAAGGAACACGGGTGAGCGTCCGTGTTGTATTCCGTATCAAGGAACACGGGTGAGCGTCCGTGTTGTATTCCGTATCAAGGATCATTGGTGACTAATCGTGTTGTGTTCAGTATCTAATAACACGGGTGAGCAGCCGTGTTGTGTTCAGTATCTAATAACACGGGTGAGCAGCCGTGTTGTGTTCAGTATCTAATAACACGGGTGAGCAGCCGTGTTGTGTTCAGTATCTAATAACACGGGTGAGCAGCCGTGTTGTGTTCAGTATCTAATAACACGGGTGAGCAGCCGTGTTGTGTTCAGTATCTAATAACACGGGTGAGCAGCCGTGTTGTATAAGGAGTGACAGATCCACAAACATCCGTTAATGTGCACACTTTTCATGGCACAAGTGTTGTCACTGACAACTTCATTGCTAAGGTTGGCAAATTTACTCTAGTGTTACTTCTCACTATCTCTTTTATAAAGATTTCAGCTAACATTTTAAAGAAGTTAATCTAAATGAAAAAAATAACAAAAATGTATAAGCAAGTAAAGACCTCTCAAGCTGGTCCCTGTCTCTGGTAAGGACCTCGCAGGCTGGTCCTCTGGTAAGGACCTCGCAGGCTGGTCCCTCTGGTAAGGACCTCTCAGGCTGGTCCCTCCCTCCAGTAAGGATCTCTCAGGCTGGTCCCTCCCTCTAGTAAGGACCTCTCAGGCTGGTCCCTGTCTCTGGTAAGGACCTCGCAGGCTGGTCCCTTTGGTAAAGACCTCTCAGGCTGGTTCCTCCCTCTGGTAAGGACCTCTCAGGCTGGTCCCTCCCTCCGGTAAGGATCTCTCAGGCTGGTCCCTCCCTCTAGTAAGGACCTCTCAGGCTGGTCCCTCCTCCGGTAAGGACCTCTCAGGCTGGTCCCTCCCTTTAGTAAGGACCTCTCAGGCTGATCCTCCTACTGGTAAGGACCTCTCAGGCTGGTCCCTTCCTCTGGTAAGGACCTCGCAGGCTGGCCCCTCTGGTAAGGACCTCTCAGGCTGGTCCTAACTCTGGTAAGGTCCTCTCAGGTTGGTCCCTCCGTCTGGTAAGGACCTCTCAGGTTTGTCCATCCTTCTAGTAAGGATCTCCAGGGTAGTCCCTTCCTCTGGTAAGGACCTCCAGGGTGGTCCCTTCCTTTGGTAAGGACCTCTCAGGCTGGTCCTCGCTATGGTAAGGACCTCTCAGGCTGGTCTGTCCAATCAGTAAGGACCTCCCTGGCTGGTCTCTCCCTCTGGTAAGGCCCTCGCAGACTGGTCCCTCCTCTGGTAAGGACCTCCTGGCTGGTATCTCCCTTGGTAAAGGACCTCGCAGAATGGTCCCTCCTCTGGTAAGGATCTCTCAGGCTGGTCCCCCCCTCTTTAAGGACCTCTCAGGCTGGTCCCTCCCTCTGGTAAGGACCTCTCAGGCTTGTCCCTCCCTCTGGTAAGGATCTCTCAGGCTGGTCCCTCCTCTTTTAAGGACCTCGCAGGCTGGTCCCTCCCTCTGGTAAGGACCTCTCAGGCTTGTCCCTCCTCTGGTAAGGATCTCTCAGGCTGGTCCCTCCCTCTTTAAGGACCTTTCAGGCTGGTCCCTCCTCTGGCCAGGACCTCTCAGTCTAGTCCCTTCCTCTGATAAGGACCTCTCAGGCTGGTCTTCCCTCTGGTAAGGATCTCTCAGGTTGGCCCCTCCCTCCGGTAAGAACCTCTCATTCATGTCCCCCCTCTGGTAAGGATCTCTCAGGCTGGTCCCTCCTCCGGTAAGGACCTCTCAGGCTGGTCTTCCCTCTGGTAAGGATCTCTCAGGCTTGTCCCTCCGTCTGGTAAGGACCTCTCAGGCTAGTCCCTCCCTCTGGTAAGGACCTCTAGGCTGGTCTTCCCTCTGGTAAGGACCTCCAGGCTGGTCCTTACTCTGGTAAGGACCTTCTCAGGCTGGTCCTCCCTCTGGTAAGGACCTCTCAGGCTGGTCCCCCCTCTGGAAGGACCTCTCAGACCACCTCAGGCGGTGAATGTAAGCAGTCTCCCTGAAGCCGGAGGGGCAAGAATTTTTCAACTAACTTTTGGTTACATTTTTCCAGAAAAATCTTTATGTAGCATCAGGAAAAGTTAAGGTAACTGGACCTACCAACATGTCTGTCAGAGCAAGACGGGAACTTTGCTAAAATGAGGAACTTTTAGCTATGAGATACAACACGAGTGTTTCATTGTTTCTATAGAAGCCTCACTGTCAAAAAACCCGTCAAGAGATATTGAAGGTGACGTAGAGGTAAAAATGTTTTTTATGTGGTTATTAATTACGGAGGATTAATGAAACCTGGATAACCCAAGAAAGCCAAGCAGTATAGGTAATTTTGTTGGGATTCTTAGGGCTCTTTTTCCCGGAATGTTCATGCAAATTTCGACTAACATCCACGTACTGATTTACTAGAAGGTACAGCGGGATTAGAACCTGGATCCCTCGGTAATGATCAGATTACGAACTATGAGACATATTTTAGTCATAGTTATCAGTAGCTGATTACATACTTCAAGTATGTAATCAGCTTTGTTAATTAATAATAATGCCAATATTTTCATTATTTACTTTAACCCTCACAATGTCTGTAAATTTAATTTCTTATAATTTATTTAGTTTTGAAATAGCACACTTGTACTCTGTTGAGATACTTTAATGAAGAAACGTTTCGCCCCAAATGGTTTCTTCAATACTTCATGAATAACCTCATGATGAGTTTATATAGTAATGGAGGTGAGGGTATAGGGTAGATGCCCAGGTCTGGTATGGACCAGTAGGCCCCCTGCTGTGCCCCTAAACTCTAGCTTCTAGGTGCTCGCGGTGTCCTTCAGCTAGGACTTTGGAAACAGTGTTGGGATAGTAAACAAACCACTTTCCAGACCTCGTCATCTGGTTAATTATTCTTCCTTGATGACGCGTTTGGTCTCGTTAAATTTCATAAAACGTTTGTGAGCATTACAGACTTAGGCGTTATATTGGCCATTGCTACTACATGCGATTCGGTGCGTTTTCAAACGTTTCCACAAGTGTCTAGATGTGTCCCAACATAAAATTTCTTGCAAACGTCTTTACAATAGATTGTCAAAGGAGTCCCATCTAATGAACTGGTAAATATTGCTCGTAAACTAATTTTTTTTTTACTAAATAATTTTTGGATGCTTGGAAAATATGGATATCTTACCTTCCTTTTGAGCGGATACTTTCCACCTGCCTGGGTGTCTGCTCCCGATGCTGCGACTCCCCCACAACGTCATGCCTATACGCGCGTACGTGAAGCCCATACACAGCAGCGGTAATATATACGTCAGCACCATCAACACCACCGTATGTCTGCAGGTAGAGAGAAAAACAGGTGTCAGCAACACTACAGCAGATGTCAGAACCAGTGTTTGTCTGTAGGGAGAGAGGCAGATGTTAGCAATACTACAGCAGACGTCAGAACCAGTGTTTGTCTGCAGGGAGAGAGAGACAGATGTTAGCAATACTGCAGCAGACGTCAGCACTAATGTATGTCTACAGGGACTTAAAAGGCAGATATCACCACCACCACCCTATGTTTACATGAAAAAAGGCAGGTGTCAGCAACACTACAGCAGTCTTCAACATTATCCTATGTCTGCAGAAAAAGTCAGCAGTCAGCAAAGCTACAGTAGACGTCAGCACTAGCGCATGTCTACTGGGAAAATATAGAAATTTATGACCCTTTCGGGTGTACCGCTTATCTTGATGATGATAGATGATGATGATGATGATGATGATGATAATAATAATAATAATAATAATAATAATAATAATAATAATAATAATAATAATAATAATAATAATAATACTACTACTACTAATAATAATAATAATAATAATAATAATAATAATAATAATATTATTATTATTATTATTATTATTATTATTATTATTATTATTATTATTATTATTATTATTATTATTATTATTATTATTATTATTATTATTATTATTACAGGAAAAGAGGAAGGTATCAGCAACACAACAGCAAGTGTCAGCAACACCGCATTTCTGAAGGGAGAGAGATAAGTGTTAGCAATACAACAGGAGACGTTAGCATCACCCTATTTTTGTAGGGAGAGGTAGGTGTCAGCCACACTGTAGCAGACGTGGGTAAAAATGCAAACACACACAAAAAAAATGCACTTGCCTGGGTTTACAGACTTTCTCCTGGAATTATCGAAAGAAGAGATCCAATAATAATTTTCTCAGCCTTACTGTAAGACAAGCAGAGAGAGCAAGAGAGCAACAATTAGGTTATCATAATAATCAATAAGAGAGGGAGAGTGTGATATTCTCACTCACAACTTAGTCTGAGTCACTCTTACAATCTTGTATGAGTCACTCTCGCTCTCACAAACTTGTATGAGTTGTGGAGAAAATATCTCCAGAAAGGGGGTATCAGCCCCCTTTAGCCCTTTCACCCTCTCAGAAAGGGCAATGGCGTCTTGCTTGCTTCCAATCAACAAGTTAATTTGAAGCAGATGCAGTACCAGCGTGTGTCATAGTCACGCCACTCTACTTGCAAGAGACCAGTGTTGCAACCAAAGTGTGGGTTAATGAGAGCAATTACTCTCTTACCATAACAGGAAAATTTGCAAGAAAACCCCTGCATTACTTTATTCATAATGTGGATCAATAATGCACTCTCGGCGATCGATAGATATCAAGAAATCTGCTATCTTGTATAGCATACTGTTGCAGTGTTTAGCAAGGAAGAGAATAATGCTTTAATTCAGCAAATCCTTTGTAGGAGAGGGGCGCCCAGGGCGAAGCCGCTGCAGGGGCGCTCAGATTGTTTTTAAAAACTGGTACAGACAACTTGTGTTTCACGCTGGAAGAACAGACAAAGATACTAGTGATTCGCGCGTTTCTTTGTCAGTGACAATCTCAGAATTCGTGGTAGAACGGTGAAGCGTACTTATGTTCCTTTTTTCATTTACGAAAGAACTAATATTGAAGAACAAATGTTACAGTGTGTTACAAACAATCTTCAGGACAGGCCCCCGAGACCTACTATTAATCAAGACACCCTGTCAAAACCGGGGGGAAAGGGGGGTCCGAAAAACCCAGGTACTTAGTTAGGCCGGGCGCGCAATTTGTTCTTTATCGGGGAAATTTCCGAAACCCATCATCGGGGGCCATTGGGCCCCAAAAAATTTAAAAAATCATTTTTTTCTGTTTATTTTTTTTGAGTAATTTCAGCGTCGTTGCAGCTTTCTCAAATAAATAATTTAATGGTTATTGACGCCGGTATAATATCAACAAGAAATACTTTGAACCCTAAAATTGGGACTGTAAAAACACCTCTCAGTGTTACTTTGGGAAAAGTATATTTTTCCCGGGTTTTAAAAAAAACTGGGATATACATGTCTTAGTATATAAAAGAGAAAAAAAAAAAAAAAAAAATCAGTGTATACACGCTAAAAAATAAATACACCTCTGGTGTATATGTGGAAAAATTCCCCAAAAAGGGGGGGGATGCCCCCTTTTCTACCCTTTTTGGGGCCCCCACCCTGGTCTGACCAAGTAGCAGCGAGGGGTATGTGAGTTAAAGACATTTGAGATAAATGTAACTTTTTTCCGTAAAGGAAGATTACAGAAAAACTGTTTTATTAGTTTCTACACTTAAAAATTTTCAATCATGTGTTCCAGTGATTGAAATTTAGAGAAAAAAAACTTTTTTAATTGCCACTTGTAGCAGATGTAGAAATTTGGGTTTAAAATTTTGCGACCTCAAGCCAGGCCCCCGGAGCCACGAGGCACCACGGGGGGGTTTTGATTGAATACAGGCTCCGAAGAGGTTACGACGCGCGAGGGGTCATACGGGGGAGGCGACGTAACTCAACAAAGACATTAGTCGTACGCATCTGTTATTCTAATTTAATCTCTACTAACATCAGGAAATAAGATAAGAACTCTGTTCCAGGGGTTTAGTGAATAAAACCCTATATTCGAAGGGTGCATTTTACTGCAAGAAAAAAGTAGGACAATCACAAGTGAATTCCATCGAAACAAAACGGTGACTCATCAGGGGGATTCTACAATCAAGACGATTTCCCCCGTATATGGGGGAGCCCCCCATCGCCGCACGAGCAAGGTATGTTTTTTTGTTCTTGCGGCGGGGGGCTGCGCAGTTCTTGTATTTCAAGAGCATAAAAATTTTACCTATTGATTTAGGGGGGACTTTTAATAAAGAAGTGAGTGAACCCCCTTTTTAGTCCATAAAAGACTGAAATAGGGGATATGCTAATTATACTCATTGATGTTTACCTTACAACCCTGTGGAGAATGAGGCCATAGATGTATCCCCTGAGGTTTTGGGGGGCGGCTGCGACTTTTTGGGATTCATCAATAAGCTAAGTAGCAATTTTTTCAGTACAAAATTTGTGGGAGCACAACCCCACATTACCCACATTGAGCCCTCGGTGAATGCACATTGCAACAGAAAATTTTTTTGGGGTGTGAAAGGGGTTGAAATGCTGACGAGGGGGGCTGGAGGCAGTGGGATGCCCTGTCTAAGGGAAAAGTGGGAAAAAATTATGCAAAAAATTGGGGGGTGGGGTTACTAAAAGTATTTGTCAAAGGGCTGGGGGGGTTGTTGGGGTGGTTTGGTCTTTAAAAGAAATTTTTTAAAGTAGGGAAAGACTTGAAGCGTATAA
Source organism: Cherax destructor (assembly GCA_009830355.1). Lineage (NCBI taxonomy): Eukaryota > Metazoa > Arthropoda > Malacostraca > Decapoda > Parastacidae > Cherax > Cherax destructor. The sequence goes on from WNWK01025215.1 coordinate 22,851, forward strand.
ATCTGTGGGGGGAAGGGAAAGGGGGGGGAGGGGGCGTCCAGAAAAAAGGGTTGGGGGGGGGGTAAAAAGGGGGTTTTTTTGGGGGGAGGAGTTTGGGCTTCCAGCAAGCATGGGGAGCTTTTGAAAAAAGGAGACTAATGGTTTTTTGGGGCCTGACGAGCTTTTGGGGGGTGAGGGGTAACATATTGTAAAGGGGGTTAAAAGGGAAAAAATTTAAAATTTATTTTGTTGGACTTGATTTGGAGATGGGGAAATACAATCCCCCACAGAGGAGGGGCGGGGGTAGTGACAGTTGGGAGGGACTATTCCCCTTCATATCTGGGGCCCCCCTGCAAAGACGTGATTATGTATGAGGTGGTGAAAGTGTTTAAAATGAAAGTATTTTCTTTTTTTGGGGGGGTTTTTTTTTTTTTGGGTCACCCTGCCCGGGGAGACGGCCGACTTGTTGAAAAAAAAAAAAAAAAACCGTTCTCGGTACCTCACATTTTTTTAAAAAACAACAGGCGAAGTGGGGGGTTTAAACCTACGGTAAGTTAGTCCTGAAATTATGGTAGACGCTGCCTTGTACCAACCCCCTAAAAGATTTACAAATTAGGGTATTTCTATATACACTAGGAAAAAAGATGGAGAAATAAAAAAGATTTTGGTTATTTTTTTTTTTGGGGACCCTGGGGGGGAAGGGGAATATATATATATATATATATATATATATATATATATATTTATATATATATATATAAAGTCGTGCCAGTAGGTAGAACTGGTATTAACAAAAAGGTGTGTGTGGGGTGTGTGTGTGTATGTGTGTGGGGGTGTTAGGTGTGTGTGTGGTTGTGTATGTGGTGTGTGGTGTGTGTGTGTGGGGGTGTGTTTGTGTGTTTGTGTAGTACTCACCTAGTTGTGGTTGGGGGGGCGATCGCCCGGCCCCGCCTCCACGGCCCTACGGGGTCCTCCCCCGGGCCATGAGCATCATCCTCTCTTAAATCTAAAGGCCCCTCCACATAATTCCTAAACATTCCACTTCCCGCCCTCTGTGACTGAAGAAATATTTCCTAACATCCTGTGATTCGTCAGTCTTCAACTTTGTGCCCCTTGTTGCTTTCGCATCTCTGGAACATTCTGTCTTTGTCCACCTTGTCAATTCCTCCGTGTCTCATATGTTTAATGTCCCCCATCTCTCCTGTCCCCAGTGTCGTCAGGTCGTTTCCCTTAAACCTCTCCTCGAGGACATACCCTAGCCCCAGGCCCCTTTTTGTTGAAAAGATTTGACTTTCTCAGCTTTTTTACGTGCTTGGCTAGGGTGGGTTCCAAATTGGGCTGCAACCAGTATCCCAAACCACATTACAGGGTCCTGAATGATTCTTTTTAAGATGTCGGAATCTGTTCTTAGGTTTGCTAGGCGCCCATGCTGCGCGTTATTTGGTTGATGTGCGCCTCAGGAGAGGCCTGGTGTTATACTCACCCCAAGATCTTTTTTTGGGAGGTTTGTAGTCTCGGCCCCCCCTAGACTGTACTCCGTCTGCGGTCTTTTTGCCCTTCCCCAATCTTCATGACTTTGTTTGGGGGGTTGAATTTCATTAAATTGCACCAGGCTTGCCCTGTCCAGACCCCTTTTGTAGTTCTGCCTGGTCCTCGCCCATTGAATTCTTCTCATCAACTTCACTCATCTGCAAACGGACATTGGGTCTTTTCCCCCGCAGCTTCCCAAATACCAGAAACACCTGGTTGGGTGCCCCGTGGCCCCCACTCGTCCCCGGCGCCCACTCTGACACTTCGCCAGTACCATGACTCGCTGTTCTTCCGACAGATTTCCCCCTGACCCATTGTAGTCCTTTTGTTACCCAAGAAAGAATCTCCCCCCCTCTTTGCTATTGCTGTCACCCTGTCGTAGAACTCCAGTAGGTTTCTGACACAGGATTTCCTGTCCCTGAAACCGTGTTGGCCGTCGTTGATAAGCTCATTCCTTTCTAGGTGCTCCACCATCTTCTCCTGACTATCTTTCCATGACCTTGCATACTATACATGTCAGTGACACTGGTTTGTAGTTTAGTCACATTCCTTGTTTCCTTTTAAAAATGGAACTACATTTGCTGTCTTCCATACCCTCAGGTAGTTGCCCTGTTTCAATAGATGTGTTGAAAGTTGTTGGGAAATGCTCCCTTTCCCCTCTGGACCCTGGAGAGATGTTATCCGGGCCCCCTCCCTTTTTTAGGTATCTAGCTGTTATGCCTCTTCACTTCCTCCTCAGTTGTGTGTTTTTTCCAGCACCTGATGGGTACCCCCCTCCCCGCCTTCCCTTCATCCCCCTTGAACACCTTTTGAATCTCTGTTAGCCCTCACATTCGGGTCATTCCTTGGCTTCCCCCCCTTCCTTCCCCGCCTGATCACCCGGTCCTTTACTGTTGTCCCCTCCTGATGTGGTGTACGCGTTTTGGGGCAGATTTGGCTTTGCGCAGTCATTTCTGTACTGTCTTTGGGCCCCCCTTTGACCCGTGCATATTTATTTCTGGCCCACCTGCCCCCCTTATTCTCCTGGGTTCTTTCCTTCTGACCTCTTCCTTCCCTTGTACACTTTGTTTTTGGGTTCCTGCCCCTTTTGGTGAAATGGGGGCATCCTGGCTTTTCGCTCCCGTTCCCGGGAAAAACCTTTGTCAACTTCCTTCAAATTTTGCAAAATTCCCTCATCTTTCCCCCTGCCAGCTCCTGTCCCACTGAACTCCTGCAGGAAGTTCCTATGCCCACGTATCACCCCTTTTTGTGTTTGGTTATTCCACCCCCTCCCCCTCCATATGAACCCCTTTTTTTAAGCAGAACCAAGCATTTGGCCCCGGGGGCCCGGGATGTCCTCTATCTGCACTAAAGGGGAAACAGGTCCATCCACTGGTTCGCCCTCCTCTTCTCTTGGCCCCGGGGTTTTGGACATGGGTTTTTCCCGTTCCGCCTCCAAACTTAGCCCCCCTTTTTGGCCCCCCGTGGCTCTAAGCTCTCCCAATCATTTCCTTTGGTTAAGTCACCCATGATCAGTAGCCCCCTGCTCGCATGGGCCCTTTGGGGCCCTTCGGCCGTGTGTCAATCATCGCTCTATTTCCGCCTTGGCCCCTCTTTGGGGTGGGTTATACTTCGTTACCCCCTTGGGCCTCCCAAATTAGCAGTCCTACTATTTAATTCCCGCTTCTCCTCTGTCTCCTCTCTCCAGCGTTTGTGTGTTTGTGTGTATTTTTGTGTGTTTGGTGTGTGTGTGTGTGTGTGTGGGTATTTGGGTGTGTGTGGCGTGTGTGTGTGTGTGGGTGGGGGTGTGGTGTGTGTGGTGTGGGGTGTGTGTGTGGTGTGGGTGTGTGGGGTGGGTGTTTTGGGGTGTGTGCGTATGTGCGGGGTGTATGTGTGTGTATTCACCTAGTTGTGGTTAAGGGGCGAGCATAGCCCCGGCCCCGCCTCTTCACTTCCTCTGGGTCACTCTTCCTGCTCCATGAGATTCATTACCCTTTTAAAGCTTTGTATGGATGGTCTCCCTACATAACTTCCCAACTGTTCCACTTCCTGACAATTCTGTGGCTAAAAAATACTTCCTAACGTCCCGGGTTCATCTGAGTCATAAATTTCAAACTTCTTGGTGGTCCCTCTCTAACATCCTGTCTCCTCCCCCTTGTCGATTCCCTCATAATTTCGTTATCAATCCTCCCTTTCTCCTGCCCTCCAGCGTCTAGGCTGATTTCCAACCTCCCGGGCTTCTTTAAAAACCTTTTCCCTTTTTTATTTTTCATGTTGGCTAGGTGCGGATTCCAAATGGGTCATTCCCAAAGGGCCAAGACAGGAGCAGGGCCCCAACACTCTTTTTGAATGTCGGAATGCTGTTTTGGTTTGTAGGCGCCCGAATGCCACAGCAGTTATTTGGTTGATGTGCCGGGAACCACCACAAGACCCTTTTTTCCTTAGTGGGGGTTTTAGTCTCTGGCCCTCGCAAACTCCGTCTGGGTTTCTTCCCCTTTTCCCCCAACTTTTGATTTTATTGGGGGATTAACCCAGGAGCCAGTTGCGGGGCCAGGCCGCGCCTGTCCAGTTTCCCCTTTTGTTTGCCTTTTTTGTTCAATTTAATTCTTGTCACAACCAAATCATCTCAAACAGGGACGTCTGAGTCTATTCCCCCTTCTTTCACAAATAAGAAACAGTAGGTCCTGGAATCTGTGAAATCCCGCTCGCCCAAAGCCCTTCGACACCTCTCCGCAATTATCTGTTGTTTTCCCTAAAGGTATTCCCTGACCTTCAGTCCTTCCGTTATCCCCCTGATCCCCAGCTTTTCACTAACTCCGGGGGAACTGTTAAACACCTTCTTACATTCAAAGAAAATGCAATCTACCCACCCCTCTTTTTCTTGTCTTACTGCTGTCCCCTTCATAGAACTCCAGTAGGTTTGTGAAAAGGATTTCCCACCCCTGAAACCGTGCTGGCTGTCATTGATAAGTCGTTCCTTTCTAGGTGTTTCACCACTCTTCTCCTGAAAATCTTCTCCATGACTTTGCATACTATACATGTCAGTGACACTGGTCTGTAGTTTAATGCTTCGTATCTGTCTCCATTTTTAAAAAACGGGGCTACATTTTCTGTCTTTATACCCAGGTAGTCGTCCTGTTTCGATAGATGTTTGAAGTTTTTGTTAGTGGTATACATAGCGCCTCTGTCCCCTTTTCTCAGTACCCCTGGAGAGATGTTATCCGGCCCTATCGCTTTTGAGGTATCTAGCTCGCAACAGCCTATTCACTTCTTCCTCGGGTTGAATTTATTTGTCTAACACTTGAAGGTGTACCCTACCTCTTTTTTCTGGGTCCCTTCTGTCTCCTCTGTGAACACTTCTTTGAATCTCGTGTTGAGCTCCTCACATACTTTATGGTCGTTTCTGTGATCTACCCCTTCCTTCCTCAGCCCGATTACTTGGTCCTTGACTGTTGTTTTCCTCCGATGTGGCTGTACACAGCTTGGATCAGATTTGGCTTTCGCTGCTATGTCATTTTCGTATTGTCGTTGGGCCTCCCCTTTTCACCTGCGCATTTTCATTTGGTCTGCACTCTCTCCTTATTCTCCTGGGTCCTTTGCCTTTTATGCTTCTTCCATTATCTAGCACATTTGGTTTTTTCCTCTCTAAACCCCTGGGTGAACCCAAAGGGTCATCCTGGCTTTTTCGTTATTTATGTTACCCTTTGGGGACAAACCTCTAATCAGCTTTTTGCATATTGTTTTCACATATTCCATCATCTTGTTTACTGACTTCCCCGCTAGTTCTCCGTCCCACTGAACATCATCAGATAATTCTTCATGCCTTGTAATCCCCTCTTGTAGTTTGGCTTCGTTCGTCCTGCCCCCTTTCCCGCTTCCCTCTCCTCTTGAAACTCTACTATGTATTTGAAGCTCAGAACCACATGTCACTGGCCCCGAGGGGTCTTTCATAGTGATGTCCTCAAAGTCCATATTACTCAAGTGAATACTAGGTCCAGTCTTGCTGGTTTATCCTCTCCCCCTCTCTTGGTAGTGTCCCTTACTGTTGGACATAAGGTTTTCCCGTACCACCTTCATCACCTTTGCCCTCCAGTTTCTGGGGGCCCCCTTTGGGTCCCGGGTTTTCCCAGTCGATTTCCTTGTGATTGAAGTCACCCACAATCAGCAGCTTTGCCCATCATGAACCCTTCTGGCCATTTTGTGTGGTGTTTGTGGGCGTGTGTGTGGGTGTGGCGTGTGTGTGTGGTGTGTGGCGTGTGTGTGTGGTGTGTGGGGTGTGTGGTGGTGTGTGGCGGTGTGTGTGGTGTGTGTGTGTGTGTGTGTGTGTGGGGTGGGTGGGTTTTGTGGTGTGTGGCGGGGGTGTGGGGTGTGTGTGTGTGTGTGTGTGTGTGGGTGTGTGTGTGGTGTGTGTGTGGTTTGTGTATGTGTGGGGTGTGTGGGTGTGTGTACTCACCTAATTG
>WNWK01025216.1:0-28796 GCA_009830355.1 Cherax destructor
GGCATAGAGGCAAGGAGTAGCAGGCATAGGGCAAGGAGTGTAGTGGGCATAGAGGCAAGGAGTGTAGCAGGCATAGAGGCAAGGAGTGTAGCAGGCATAGAAGCAATGAGTGTAGCAGGCATAGAAGCAAGGAGTGTAGCAGGCATAGAAGCAAGGAGTGTAGCAGGCATAGAGGCAAGGAGTGTAGCAGGCATAGAGGCAGAGTGTAGCAGGCATGCAGGGAGTGTAGCAGGCATAGAGGCAAGGAGTGTAGCAGGCATGCAGGGAGTGTAGCAGGCATAGAGGCAAGGAGTGTAGCAGGCATGCAGGGAGTGTAGCAGGCAGGCAGGGAGTGTAGCAGGCATGCAGGGAGTGTAGCAGGAAGGCAGGGAGTGTAGCAGGCATGCAGGGAGTGTAGCAGGCATGCAGGGAGTGTAGCAGGCATGCAGGGAGTGTAGCAGAGAGGCATAGAGGCAAGGAGTGTAGCAGGCATGCAGGGAGTGTAGCAGGCAGGCAGGAGTGTAGCAGGAAGGCAGGGAGTGTAGCAGGAAGGCTGGGAGTGTAGCAGGCAGGCAGGGAGTGTAGCAGGCATAGAGGCAAGGAGTGTAGCAGGCATGCAGGGAGTGTAGCAGGCAGGCAGGGAGTGTAGCAGGCAGGCAGGGAGTGGACAGTTTGTGTGACAGGTGTGCATTGACTCTCATGCTGGTCCTAGTGGCAGCAAAAGACTAAGAAGGGAAGTAACCCTCTTCACCTTCTTCCATATACCAACAAGAGTCTTCAATAAAGCTATGTAATGTTCATTTATTAGTAAAATTAGTGATTTATATTTCTTTCTCATTGTTTTGTGTATGTGAAACTATATAGTTAATCTATAAAAAATGTATTTTTTGTTAATATTTTTGGGTGTCTGGAACGGATTAATTGTATTTACATTAATTCTTATGGGAAATATTATTTAGGTTTTCAGCTGACCTTCTGGAACGGATTACGGTCGATAACCGAGGTCCACTGTGTAAAGAAAGAATTAAAGAAAAGAGATTCATTATATTGAATGTTATCAATAATATCGAGTGAAAATAGGTGGTGCTGCAGTTCGCTACTTCCGCAGTGCCTATACTCGAGCCGCCACTGCTTGTTTATTTCCTCTTATCTCCATAGGAAAGTGGAGCAGAATTCTTCCTCCGTAAGCAATGCGTGTCTTAAGAGGTGACTAAAATGCCAGGAGCAAGGGGCTAGTAATCCTTTTCCCTGTATATATTACTAAATGTAAAAGAAGAAACCTTTTTTTCCTTTGGTCCACCTCACCTCGGTGGGATACGGCTGGTGCATTGAAAGGAAGATAGTATATGCTTCTTTCTTTCCACAGATGCATCAGCACACCAGTCATCTTTTTCCCTTGTCAGTGATAGCTTTGGTTCACCTCATCTTTGATAGACCCGCCTGGTGACGAGTCCACTCACAAATATCAGAATACAGTGGACTCCCGGCTAACGAAAAACTTCATTCCAGAAGCTTGCTCAAGTGCCATTACCGAGCAATTTACTTCCTTAAGAAATAATGTCACGTAGGTTAGTCTTATTTCAGACCCCCAAAAATACACTTCCACGAGCACTTACAATATTATACTTACATAATTGTACGATTTCCGGGGTGTTCGTTATCCGGGGGTCCACTGTACTGTCATGCATCGCCTCACGATGGGGATACATTCTGAGAATGCGTCGTTAGGTGATTTTGTCATAGTGCAAACTTCACAAACACGAGATGTATGAGGCTGCTGCCGCGTAACACCTCGTACTGTTTTACAGAACTTTTTTTTATAAACAGGAAGAGTACACTCCAGGACTATTGCGACCCCAGAATTTGGCCCCAATGTATATATATAAATTTATAATGTATATTTTCCATTTTCTATAATTTTATATTGCTGATATTCTCGATAATAGCTAAATCGTTAATATCGTGCTTTATACTATTATTGGACTTTTATTGGACTTTTATTTGACTAGGATGTAACATTATATATTATACTCATGTTTGTAGTAGCTGCCCTGGAGTTGGCAAACTACTGATTATGACACTAGGCTTGTTATACTGCCGGCGTCTAGTTGCTGGGAGGAGTCACGTGATTCCACCTGAGGTGGGTGGCTGCTGCTCCTTCCTCGAGAGCACTACGCAGCTGGACATCGTTGTGTCAACACCTCTCTCCTGTCTCTGCTTGTTTTCTCGCCATTTAGACTCTGTTTGGGTAGAGTATGTGTTCGGTGGTGAGCGAAACATACTTCTCAGGACTCTGTGTAACTCTGTTCACAGAGGATAGACTAGACTGATTTTCGACGTTTTCTGGGTTGTGTGTCACATTGACACTCTGAGACAACTCAGGTCTCTAGCTACAGCTCCTGACCTAATTCGATAAGGCATCTGTGCACCGTCACAGTCTGGGATTTTTATGCTGTACCTAGCTTCAGTAGAAAGTAGTTTTGTGACTATTTTGGAGGATCTATTGATGGTCCCCAGTTAGTGTCGATTTTCTATCTCCTGGTTCCTGACGCTGTGTTGCTGTTGCCTGTTATATTGCTGTTATGCGAATTGGTCATTTTACTGGTCAATCAAGCTGTTCTGATTGTCAGTTTGTTAGAAAAGCTAGCTTATGAGAAGTTCAGTCGGACACTGGTTGAGTCGAGTCTTAAGAGTTACCTGGAGATCACTCATACACACTTATATTCTTATTTGCATATATCTGTATTATTGTACTTACTGACATTGTACCTGATGGTACTTCAGAGTCATTTGGATATATGTGCCCTCAGCACAGTCATTGTATATGAGAGCAGTGTAGGAGCTAACCTCCTAATGTATTACTTAATGAACATCCTGATCATATGTACATATATTTACTTTGAAACCCTAGACACTCACTTTAATAATAAACCTTTTAATTATATTTGTTTTGTTAGTACCCTACCGGTTGTAATCTTCTTGGAGCTTATTGAATATATCGGATAACTGGACCAGGATACTGACTTTTTGCAAAAGCCCAGTAACAGGCTGGATGCTAGAAGGGCTATCCTTTCTAGTGTTCACTGGAGATGTCTATTACTAATAGATATCGTGACATTTTGTAACAAGGACAATGATAAAAAGTACAGTAAATACATTAAGCTGTAACACAGTTGTTTATTATCATTATCAAGTATTATGTACTGTATATAACTGTATGTGTTATACTGTTATGTAACTGGCAGCGCAGTAAGTTTGTTTAAACCGTCATATATGTGGTCCCTCGTTGACAAAAAAGTTGTTATACAGTCCTTTACTGTACGTTTAACTCCCCCACTCTGTCTCTCACTCTCTCTCATCTGAGGTGTTAGTGAAAACTCTCAGAATTATCTTAATAATCATGAAAAACAAATCCTGATTAGGTTAAACAAGAAAGAAATAATGAATACTTTACAAATTTTTATTACATATTAATTTTGCCTTAAAGTTACAGTTGAAATGAAGAAGATATAATAATAATAATAATAATAATAATAATAATAATATTTTTATTTCGATGCAAGTTACAAGTATACATAGTTATTGGTAGTTACAATTATAAAACTGTAATGCAAGGAGAGCCACTGGCATGCCATGGCATTAGGGGCAGCTTATTCTAAAGACTTATTCACTAAGTACTTAATACTAAAGAAATTGATTGAGTTTATTCTAGTTATATATTATTTCAAATTACAATATGATTATACATACTATTAAAAGACAATACTAGAGAAATTGGTTGAGTTTCTTCTAGTTATATATTTTACTTCAAATTAACAAAATGATGATACTATACTATTTTAAAGGACAATATGATGATATGAAATTGCAACAAGTGTTAAGGAGGATGACAATATAAAACTGAGATTATCTTAAGTAAAATAACATTGGGTTTGAAAGTTTGTTACAGTATGAGTATTTAGTATAGGGTGAGTAGGTGATTTTTGAGAAGAGTTTTGAATTGATTTTCCAACAGGGTTAACTTAATATTTACTGGTAATGATTTCCAGATTCTGGGGCCCTTTATGTGCATAGAATTTTTACATTGGTTAGTATGGACTCGGGGTATGTCAAATAGTGGTCTGTGTCTTGTGTCATAGTCGTGGGACCTATTAAAGTTGTTGAGGAGAATTTTGAGCGGAGGGTTAATATTAGCATGTAGAGTTTTATGTATGTAGAAGGCACATGAATAGGTATGAATATTTTTTATGGTGAGTAGTTTTAAAGTTTTGAATATAGGTGGAGTATGCTGTCTAGAGTGGGAATTTGTTATCATCCTGACTGCAGCCTTTTGCTGGGTTATGAGTGGTCTAAGGTGATTTAATATTGTTGAGCCCCATGCACAGATTCCATAGGTGAGATAAGGGTAGATATGAGAATGATATAGTGCAATGAGAGCTGGTTGTGGCACATAATAACGTATCTTAGATAATAAACCTACTGTCTTTGAGATTTTCTTGGAAATTTGTTGTATGTGTGTTTGGAATTTAAGACTACTGTCAAGGTGGATTCCTAGTAATTTTCCCTCTGTGAGTCTTGTGATGGGTAAATCATTGAGCGTTATGTTAAGTGGAACATTTGTAGCTTTGTTTCCAAACTGAATGAAGTAGGTCTTGTCAGTATTGAGAGTAAGCTTATTTGTCTTCATCCATGTTGATATTTTCTGTAATTCGGCATTAACAGTGTTGGCTAGTATGACTGGATTTGGGTGAGAGAAGACATATGTTGTGTCATCTGCAAATAATATGGGTTTAAGTAGTTGTGATTCATTCGGTAGGTCGTTTATGTAAATGAGGAATAGGAGTGGCCCCAGGACACTTCCTTGAGAGACTCCGACTGAAATTTGTTGTGTGGAAGAGTTCTCTCCATTTGTGTACACGTACTGGCTTCTGTTGCTAAAATAACATTTACTGAATAAAATTGTAAATTATTTAACTTACAAATTTTGTTATTAAATTCTGTTGTTATTATTTTGGGGGGGCCAATATATTTAGAGGAACACAACAAATTGATTGAGAACATTGTCCAACAAATTTTGATTGCTGAGAGTCTGATTTTTTTTAACACATAAGTCGTCTCCTACCAAGGCAGGGCGGCCCCAGAAGAAACACTTTCATCATCACTCACTCCATCACTGTCTTGCCAGAGTAGTGCCAACTACAACATATCTCAACCTATCCCTCAGAGTACAGGTACTGTACTTCTCACATCCAGGACTGTAACATTGTCACTCATCCTTCAGAGTACAGGCACTGTACTTCCCACCTCCAGGACTGTAACATCCTCACTCATCCTTCAGAGTACAGGCACTGTACTTCCCACCTCCAGTTTACCTGGAGAGAGTTCCAGGGGTCAACGCCCCTGCGGCCCAGTCTGTGACCTGACCTCATGTTGGATCAGGGCCTGATCAACCAGGCTGTTACTGCTGGCCGCACGCAGCCCAACGTACGAACCACAGCCTGGCTGGTCAGGTACCGACTTTAGGTGCCTGTCCAGTGCCTGCTTGAAGACTGCTACGGGTTTATTGGTAATCCTCCTTATGTATGCTGGGACACAGTTGAACAGTCTTGGGCCCCTGACACTTATTGTGTTGTCTCTCAATGTGCTAGTGGCACTCCTGCTTTTCATTGGGGGATGTTACATCGTTACATATATAAAACTTTACACTCTAATATAAACCCTCTGCTCAAAACTCTCCTCACCAACTTTAATAGGACCCATGACCACAACACAAGACACAGATCACTTTTTGATATACCCCGTGTTCATATCAACCTATGTAAAAATTCTATGCACATAAAGGGCCCCAGAATCTGGAATTCATTACCAGTAAATATTAAGATAATCTTGTCTGAAAATCAATTTAAGACTCAACTCAAAAACCACCTACTCACCCAAAACTAAATGATCATACTATAAACTACTTTGAAAAATGCTCATTGTTACTTTCCTATACGATAATCTCAATTTTTAATAATATGTTATTATTATGTTACCCCCTACTCATATTATAAGTTAATGTCAAAAATGCTCAATGTTATTTTCCTTAAGATAATCTCAATTCCATATTATCATTCAAGAATCTTAACACCTGTAACAATCTAATATCTAATATCATTATATAATAATTTAAACAGTAAAATTTCATCATATTGTAATTTTGAAAAGCCTAGGCATACCTAGGCATATTATTGGCCATCTTGTAATATCAACTTTAATGTATAACTATAAGTACCCCCCACCTTGTATTACATGAAATAAAGAATTTGAATTTTGAAAATAATTTTTAACTAGAATAAAATCAATAAATTTCTCTAATTTTAAGTACATAATTTTTAAGGACTAGAATAAGCTGCCCCTAATGCCATTGCATGTCAGTGGCTCTCCTTGCACTCAATTTATATTGTAACTACCGATACCCATTTAATCTGCAATGAAATAAAATTTGTTTGTTTGTTTGTTTGCCAAGTCTTTTGTTTTCGTAGGGAGTGACTCTCGTGTGCAAGTTTCGTACTAATCCCTCTAGAATTTTCCAAGTGTATATAATAATGTATCTCTCCTGCCTGCATTCTAGGGAGTACAGGTTTAGGAACTTCAAGTGTTCCCAGTAATTGAGTGGTTTATCACAGTTATGCATGCCGTGAAGGTTCTCTGCACATTTTCTAGGTCAGCAATTTCACCTGCCTTGAAAGGTGCAGTTAGTGTGCAGCAATATTCCAGCCTAGATAGAACAAGCGACCTGAAAAGTGTCAACATGGGCTTGGCATCCCTGGTTTTGAAGGTTCTCATTATCCATCCTGTCATTTTTCTAGCAGATGTGATTGCTACAGTGTTATGGTCCTTGAAGGCGAGATCCTCTGACATGATCACTCCCAGGCCTTTGACATTAGTTTTTCGCTCTATTGTGTTGTTGGAATTTGTTTTATACTCCGATGAGATTTTAATTTCCTCACATTTTCTATATCGGAGTACAGTAGACCCTTGCTATTCGAACACTCCAAAACTCACCCTCATTCCAGAATGCTGTTCAAGTGCTGTTACCAAATGAATTTACTCCCATAAGGAATGATTTAATTAGATTAGTCCATTTCAGATCCCCAAAAATACACTTATAAAAGCACTTACAATAATAAACTTACATAAAAGGGTGAGTTTTGGAGTGTTCGAATAGCGAGGGTCTACTGTAATTGAAATTTCTCATCAGTGAACTTCATATTGTTTTCTGCAGCCCATTTAAAGATTTGGTTGATGTCTGCTTGGAGTCTTGCAGTGTCTTCAACGGTGGACACTGTCATGCAAATTCGGGTGTCATCTGCAAAGGGAGACACGGCACTGTGGCTTATATCCCTGTCTATGTCCGATATGAGGATGAGGAACAGGATGGGAGCGAGTACTGTGCCTTGTGGAACAGAGCTTTTCACCGTAGCCGCCTCAGACTTTACTCTGTTGACTACTACTCTTTGTGTTCTGCTTGTTAGGAAATTATAGATCCATCTACCAACTTTTCCTGTTATTCCTTTATCACGCATTTTGTGTACTATTACACCATGGTCACACTTTTCAAAGGCTTTTGCAAAGTCTGTGTATATAACATCTACATTCTGTTTGTCTTCTAGAGCATCCAGGACCTTGTCGTAGTGGTCCAGTAGTTGGGACAGACAGGAGCGACCTGCTCTAAACCCATGCTGCCCTGGGTTGTGTAATTGATGGGTATCTAGATGAGTGGCAATCTTGCTTCTTAGAATCCTTTCAAAGATTTGTATGATATGGGACGTTAGCGCTATTGGTCTGTAGTTCTTTGCTATTGCTTTATTGCCCCCTTTGTGGAGTGGGGCTATGTCTGTTGTTTTTTGTAACTGCGGGACGACCCCAGTGTCCATGCTCCCTCTCCATAGGATGTTAAAAGCACGTGATAGGAGCTTCTTGCAGTTCTTGATGAACACGGAGTTCCATGAGTCTGGGCCTGGAGCGGAGTGCATGGGCATGTCATTCTCACTCATCCCTCACAGTGCAGGCACTGTACTTCCCACCTCCAGAACTGTAACATCCTCACTCATCCTTCAGAGTACAGGCACTGTACTTCCCACCTCCAGAACTGTAACATTCTCACTCATCCTTCAGAGTACGTGTCCTGTACTTCCCACCTCCAGCACTGTAACATTCTCACTCATCCTTCAGAGTACAGGCACTGTACTTCCCACCACCACTACTGTAACATTCTCACTCATCCTTCAGAGTACAGGCACTGTACTTCACAACTCCAGAACTGTAACATCCTCACTCATTCTTCAGTGTACAGGTACTGTACTTCCCACCTCCAGGACTGTAACATCCTCACTCATCCTTCAGAGTACAGATACTGTACTTCCCACCTCCAGGACTTTAACATCCTCACTCATCCTTCAGAGCTCAGGCACTGTACTTCCCACCTCCAGAACTGTAACATCCTCACTCATCCTTCAGTGTACAGGTACTGTACTTCCCACCTCCAGGACTGTAACATCCTCACTCATCCTTCAGAGTACAGGTACTGTACTTCCCACCTCCAGGACTGTAACATCCTCACTCATCCTTCAGAATGCAGGCACTGTACTTCTCACCTCCAGGACTGTAACATTCTCACTCATCCTTCAGAATGCAGGCACTGTACTTCCCACCTCCAGGACTGTAACATTCTCAATCATCCTTCAGAGTGCAGGCACTGTACTTCTCACCTCCAGGACTGTAACATTCTCACTCATCCTTCAGAGTGCAGGCACTGTACTTCCCATCTCCAGAACTGTAACATTCTCACCCATCCTTCAAATACAGGCACTGTACTTCCCACCTCCAGTACTGTAACATCCTCACTCATCCTTCAGAGTACAGGTTCTGTACTTCTCACCTCCAGGACTGTAACATTCTCACTCATCCTTCAGAGTGCAGGCACTGTACTTCCCATCTCCAGAACTGTAACATTCTCACTCATCCTTCAGAGTGCATGCACTGTACTTCCCACCTCCACTACTGTAACATCCTCACTCATCCTTCAGAGTACAGGTACTGTACTTCTCACCTCCAGGACTGTAACATCCTCACTCATCCTTCAGAGTACAGACACTGTACTTCTCACCTCCAGGACTGTAACATCCTCACTCATCCTTCAGAGTACAGGCACTGTACTTCTCACCTCCAGAACTGTAACATTCTCACTCATGATTCAGAGTACAGGTACTGTACTTCCCACCTCCAGTACTGTAACATCCTCACTCATCCTTCAGAGTACAAACACTGTACTTCTCACCTCCAGGACTGTAACATCCTCACTCATCCTTCAGAGTACAGGCACTGTACTTCTCACCTCCAGGACTGTAACATCCTCACTCATCCTTCAGAGTACAGACACTGTACTTCTCACCTCCAGAACTGTAACATCCTCATTCATGCTTCAGAGTGCAGGCACTGTACTTCCCACCTCCAGAACTTTAACATCCTCACTCATCCTTCAAGTACAGGCACTGTACTTCCCACCTCCAGAACTGTAACATCCTCACTCATCCTTCAGAATACAGACACTACTTTCCACCTCCAGGATTGTAACATTCCCACTCATCCTTCAGAGTACAGGCACTACTTCCCACCTCTAGGACTGTAACCTTCTCACTCATCCTTCAGAGTGCAGGCACTGTACTTCCCACCTCCAGAACTGTAACATCCTCACTCATCCTTCAGAGTGCAGGCACTGTACTTCATACCTCCAGGACTGTAACATCCTCACTCATCCTTCAGATTGCAGGCACTGTACATCCTACTACCAGGACTGTAACATCCTCACTCATCTTTCAGAGTTACAGGCACTGTACTTCCCACCTCCAGTACTGTAACATTCTCACTCATCCTTCAGAGTTACAGGCACTGTACTTCCCACCTCCAGTACTGTAACATTCTCACTCTTCCTTCAGAGTTACAGGCACTGTACTTCCCACCTCCAGTACTGTAACATCCTCACTCATCCTTCAGAGTACAGGTACTGTACTTCCCACCTCCAGAACTGTAACATTCTCACTCATCCTTCAGAGTACAGGCACTGTACTTCCCACCTCTAGAACTGTAACATTCTCACTCATCCTTCAGAGTGCAGGCACTGTACTTCCCACCTCCAGTACTGTAACATTCTCACTCATCCTTCAGAGTACAGGCACTGTACTTCCCACCTCCAGAACTGTAACATTCTCACTCATCCTTCAATGTACAGGTAATGTACTTCCCACCTCCAGAACTGTAACATTCTCACTCATCCTTCAATGTACAGGTAATGTACTTCCCACCTCCAGAACTGTAACATCCTCACTCATCCTTCAGAGTACAGGTACTGTACTTCCCACCTCCAGAACTGTAACATCCTCACTCATCCTTCAGAGTACAGGCACTGTACTTCCCACCTCCAGAACTGTAACATCCTCACTCATCCTTCAGAGTACAGGCACTGTACTTCCCACCTCCAGAACTGTAACATCCTCACTCATCCTTCAGAGTACAGGCACTGTACTTCCCACCTCCAGAACTGTAACATCCTCACTCATCCTTCAGAATACAGGCACTGTACTTCCCACCTCCAGGATTCATGTCCAGCTGTGAAAACATGACTTTTAAATATTGCATTTTATTTGGGTTGAATATTTTTTGCTCATCTCATACATACAATAATTGACTTTGATTTTTAAAACTTCTTATGGTTATTATGAAATAGGCCACATACCACAACTCATGGGTGCACATCTACCACCACTCATGGGTGCACACCTACCACCACTCATGGGCACACACCTACCACAACTCATGGGCGCACACCTACCACCTCTCATGGGCGCACACCTACCACCTCTCGTGGGCGCACACCTACCACCACTCATGGGCGCACACCTACCACCACTCATGGGTGCACACCTACCACCACTCATGGGCGCACACCTACCACCACTCATGGGCACACACCTACCACCACTCATGGGCGCACACCTACCACTACTCATGGGCACACACCTACCACCACTCATGGGCGCACACCTACCACTACTCATGGGCACACACCTACCACCACTCATGGGTGCACACCTACCACCACTCATGGGTTCACACCTACCACTACTCATGGGCACACACCTACCACCACTCATGGGCACTCACCTTTCCACCACTCATGGGCGCACACCTACCACCACTCATGGGCACACACCTACCACTACTCATGGGCACACACCTACCACCACTCATGGGCACACACCTACCACTACTCATGGGCGCACACCTACCACCACTCATGGGCACTCACCTACCACCACTCATGGGCACACACCTACCACCACTCATGGGCACACACCTACCACCACTCATGGGTGTACACCTACCACCACTCATGGGCACACACCTACCACCACTCATGGGCGCTCACCTACCACCACTCATGGGCGCTCACCTACCACCACTCATGGGCGCGTACTTCACACATTATCCTAAACCCTGCTCTGAATGACATGCTTCTATATCATATCTACTTCATTTGTTTAACCCTTCCTATATATATAATAATAATATTATCTTTATTTCTACAAGTACATGTTACAACTTATACAGACCATCGCTGACATCAGTGACATACGTACTACTACAGTGGACCCCCAGTTATCGGCCATAATTCGTTCCAGAATGCTGTTCGAGTGCCGTTACTGAACGAATTTGTTCCCATAAGGAATAATGTAAATTAGATTAGTTCGTTTAGACCCCAAAAAATATACTTAAAAAAGCACTTACGAAAATTCACTTACATAATTGTTCGAGTTGGGAGCAGTACGAAATCTGGGGGTCCACTGTATATACAAAGCCGCTTGTTATACAGAGCATTTCCCGCAAATTAGGTCAATTTTGTCCCCCACTGCCCGGCTGGTCAGTACCTGACCAGCCTAGCTGTGGTTCATACATCAGTTTGCGTGCAGCCAACAGTAACAGCCTAGTTGATCAGACCTTGATCCACCATGAGGCCTGGTCTCAGACCAAGCTGCGGGGGCGTTGACCCCGAAACCTCCAGGATGTGACCCACACCAGTTCACTAACACCCAGGTATCTATTTTACAGATGGGCAAACATGGAAAGAAGGCATCTTAAGGAAACATGTCTTAATGTTTCCAGCCATACCGGGAATCGAACCATTGACCTCTGTGTGTTAGCTGAGTGTGCTGATGATCGAGCTACGGGACACCTCATCTATATCATTGGTTCTGTTTCTCTCTTAATTCTACTTCCCTTGGCTCTATGTTGCTGCTTTTATTGTGAAGAATCTATTATTATACAGTGGACCCCCGCCTAACAAGCACCCCGGAAATCGTACAATTATGTAAGTACAGTGGTCTCTTGGTTTTCATGCATCTCCAAACTCAAACATTTATGTAAGTGTATTTTCGTAAGTGCTGTTGCAAGTGTATTTTTGAGGGTCTGAAATAGACTAACCTACGTGACATTATTTCTTAAGGAAGTAAATTCATTCGGTAATGGCACTTGAGCAGCATTCTGGAACGAATTTTCGGCAAAAACCGAGGGATCACTGTATAATGTAAGGGGTTGGGAGCAGTAGGAGGATTAAATACTATGTTTGTTTGGTTCAGTCATTTATAATTGTTTTGTTATTGTCGTTGTTGTTATGGAGCGGCCATAGAGAGTACATTGTTATTGTTACTCTATCTTTGATTAACCTACAACCACTACAGTGGCGACGAGGATGGGATCATCAGAGCCAAGGATAGTGGGCCAATGTGGCCTGAAGTAGTAGGGATATTGGCAGCAGAGCGGTGATTATTAAAAATCTACAGCAGCAACAAGTGGAGGCATGGCGGCGTCACAAGGAAGGTTGGAACCTTTCGACCCACGTAAGATTTCTTTGGAGCTTTGGCTAAGCTTGTTGGAAGCCAATTTCACTCACTTAGGAATTAAAGAGCAAGATAACAAGAGGAATTTCTTGCTAGTGTCCCTGGGATCAGAAACTTACAGTGTTTTAGGTAATGTGTGTGCACCAGATTTACCACACACGAAGCGTTACAACGACTTGGTCGTGGCACTGAAAAGTTATTATGCAGTGAAACCAGCCTACCACTGCAGTTTGTTGGCTTTTCAGCAGAGGAAGAAACGACAGGGTGAGTCCTTGCATGAATTATATACAGATTTAAAAGCGTTGGCTGTGAACTGTACCTTTGGGGGACAATTTGACCCCAGAGTGAGGGACCAGTTGTTTATGGCGGTGGTGGATGAAGTGTATTTTCCTCACCTAGTTGCAGAAAATTTGGATTTGCAAAGTGTGCAGTCTGCAAAACTATTTGACAAACTTTTGAACTTGGAACAGGCATTTGTTACAGATCAGAACTCTGCTCCTGCAGTACAAGTGATTAATGCTGTGAAATGTAAACATTGTGGGTTCCAGCACAGTAGTAGTACTTGTAGGTTTAAAGACTTTTTCTGTAATAAGTGTCATAAGAAAGGCCACTTGAGAAGAGTGTGTAGAGAGAAATCTTCAAAAGTGTCTCCTAAGGCTGTAGCAAATTCGAGTATTGACAAAAACAGGACAGCAAGGATACAGCAGTCACCGAGATATCCTAGAACAAAGTCAATTAACCCTTTGAGGGTCGGTCTCGTACTAGTACGTCAGTGCAGCCAGGGTCGGTCACGTACTTGTACGCCTAAATTCTAGTGCCTTCAAATCTGGTGGAAGAAAGCTGGCAGGCCTACATATGAAAGAATTGGTCTGGGTGGTCAGTGTGCGCAGTATAAAAAAAATCCTGAAGCATGCAGTGCATAATAAAAAAAAACTCCGACTGTTTTTTTGGTTTAAAACAGCAACTTTCGGGTGTATTTTCGTATGGTATTTGTGGTTGTATTCTGGATTTCTTGGTCTCATTCGATAGAATGGAAGATATATTACAGAAATAGTGATGATTTTGATTGGCTTTACGATGACAAGTACCTTGAAACTAAGCGCAAAGTAGCAAAAAATGTTCGATTTTTGTCAATGTTCAAGAGTAAACAAATCACGCCATGCGTCCAATACACATCAACTGGCGAGTCTAATATTCTTGCACAAGTGCACTGATATTATTTATACCGTTTCTACAATGATGCAGTTGTATACATAACAGTAAATCTTCTATTTTTTTGTGAGAATAAAAATTTAAAATGGAAAGCAAAAGTATTGTAAGAGGGGCCTGGAGACGTGACTAATGAACAGATAAAATGTTATTTGAGTGCCAGGAATATCTGTCTCGTTTATTCTGGACCCTATTTTGAAATTGGCATCTTTTGAAATTTGTGTGAATTTGGCCAAATTGCCAATTTCTGACCACCTTATTGGGTAGTTGAAATCGGTAAATTGGCAATTTATTATACTTAATTGATAGAACAAATGGAACTCTAATGAAATAGCTATAATATTAGTAGACTGAAACATTGGAATTTACCGAAAATAGGGCTCAAAGTGGGCAAAATCGCCGATGCCTAAATGTCACCAATACCACTAACTTCGCGAGAGCATAACTCCGTTAGTTTTCCATCAAATTTCATAATTTTGGTGGTGTTATGATCGGAAAAAGCTTTTCTATTATTTCATAAGAAAAAAAATTTTTTTTTTTTTTCTGAAAATTTTTCGACCCTGAGAACAAGTTTGGGAGAGGGCCTCTCAACCCTCAAAGGGTTAAGGTGCTGGATGGCGGTGATAGTTCAGCGGATACGGAAGTGATGAGCTTATATGCCTTGGAGGATAGAGTGTTTTCCATGAAGGCAGAGAAATATGGGTTTATCATTAACAATAAAAAGATACATTTTGAGATTGACAGTGGGGCGTCCATCTCGACTTTATCCAAAGACTGGGTAGAGGCAGTAAAGGGGCACATTGAACCTTTTTCTAGGAGGGTAACTGCATATGATAATTGGAAAATAAACCTTCTGGGACAGGTGGTTTTGCCGGTAAGATATAATAACTTAGAGGTGTCACAAGTGTTTTATGTAGTGAAATCCCATAATAGTAACTTGTGTGGGAAAGACCTCATGAAAAAGGTAGGGATTTACCTTGCTGGATTGGATGAATCTACCAAAATTAACAAACTAGACAGTGCTGAAGAAATGTTAGATAATTTTAGGGTAGATTCTAGTAAACCTATCTCCAGCATCGTGGCCAAAATTCATGTGAAAAGTGATGCTGTTCCTAAGTTTGTGAAAGCAAGGCCAGTACCATTTTTTCACAAAGAGATGATTGAGAAAGAATTAGAAAAATTAGTGCAGAAAGGCATTATTGAGCCTATTTCGCATAGTGAATGGTCTGTACCTATTGTACCAGTATTAAAGGCTGACTTTAAGTCTATGAGAATATGTTGGGATTTTAAATATGTAAATCAACAAATTCATTGTGAAAGATATCCTTTACCCAGGATTGAGGAATTATTGTCTGTAGTGGGTAAAGGTAAAATATGTACAAAATTATATTTAACCCTTTCGGGGTCGGTGCCGTACTAGTACGTTTTACGAGCAGGGGTTGGTGCCGTACTAGTACGCGTAAATTCTAGCGGCTTCAAATTAAGCGGGAAACAGCTGGTAGGCCTAGGGATGAGAGAATGGGTCTGCGTGGTCAGTGTGCGCAGTAGGAAAAAAATCGGGCACCCAGTGGTGCATTGTGGGAACACCATTTCAGTACACCTTCTCCACCATGCCTCGCAGCAAGAAACACCTTACTCCTCGGCGAATTGGGACACTTTTATTCATCAGTGACAGTTCTAACAGTGATGGGGGTGTTAGTGAAGGTGACTTTCAAGGTTTTGAGGTGGTTGTGACCGAAACTAGTGACCATAATACCGGTATAAGTGAGGAAAACCCAGACGACCCACAGCCGTCCACCTCTGGTGCTGTGGCGTCTTGTTCACGGCCAGTTGTACCAGAACAAAGGCGGAAACTCCTATTTTCTAATGTCCCAGACTCAGATGTGAGCAATGGTGATGATACTGATAGTGACTATGAACTCCAAGCCCTTCGAAATAGTTCCAGTAGTGCGAGTGAAGAGGAATATTCACCAGTGAAGTGTCAGTATATACGACGGTATATGCACTCTGGTAGTGTGCCATATGCTCTTCCAAGGGTTAGGAGTACATCTCGGAGTACATCCCGTGGGTGTACAACAGGAAGTGATAGTGAAAATGATGATGATAGCGTTGCAATTGGTATGAGAAATGTGCATGCAACTGGTAGTGGTGGTGGTGGTGCGGCGCGCGAGGCACCCGCAGTGGACCATGCTGGCACCCACGCCGCTGACTCAGCTCAGTTACAACAAAGGCAACCCTCACCCACCCACCAACCCCCACAACCTCCACTTCCACAACCCCCACAACCACCTGTAAATATCCAGTACCCACCAGCAGACCGCACCTGGGATTGGCAGGAAGCTGACAATTTTATTCCCAATCCCCATCAGTTTGATGAAAGTCACAGTGGATTACGCCCACCTTGTCCACTTGGGAACAATGCCACTGAACTGGAATGTTTCCAGTTATTCTTTGACGAACCCCTACCTGGAGACTACCTGGAGAGAATTCCAGGGGTCAACGCCCCCGCGGCCCGGTCCGTGACCAGGCCTCTTGTTGGACCAGAGCCTGATCAACCAGGCTGTTACTGCTGGCCGCACGCAGTCCAACGTACGAACCACAGCCCGGCTGATCAGGTACCGACTTGAGGTGCCTGTCCAGTGCCTGCTTGAAGACAGCCAGGGGCTTGTTGGTAATCCCCCTGATGTATGCTGGGAGGCAGTTGAACAATCTTGGGCCCCTCACACTTATTGTGTTGTCCCTCAACGTGCTAGTAGCACCCCTGCTCTTCATTGGGGGAATGTTACATCGCCTGCCGAGTCTTTTGCTTTCGTAGGGAGTGATTTTTGTGTGCAAGTTTGGTACTAAGCCCTCGAGAATTTTCCATGTGTATATAATAATGTATCTCTCCGCCTGCGATCTAGAGAGTACAGGTTTAGGAACTTCAAGCGTTCCCAGTAGTTGAGGTGGTTTATCGCACTTATGCGTGCCGTGAAGGTTCCTCTGCACATTTTCAAGGTCAGCAATTTCACCCCTTTGAAAGGTGCAGTTAGTGTGCAGCAATATTCCAGCCTAGATAGAACAAGCGATCTGTAAAGTGTCAACATGGGCTTGGCATCCCTGGTTTTGAAGGTTCTCATTATCCATCCTGTCATTTTCGAGGCAGATGCAATTGCTACATTGTTATGGTCCTTGAAGGTGAGATCCTCTGACATGAACACTCCCAGGTCTTTGACATTAGTTTTTCGTCTATTGTGTGGTTGGAATTAGTTTTGTACTCCGATGAGATTTTAATTTCTTCACGTTTTCCGTATCTGAGTACAGTCATCCCTTGGTTTTCGCTTGTCCCAGTTTTCGCCGATTTTGGTTTTCACCGACTTTTTTCAGGGAAAATTTGTCTTAGTTTTCGCCGATTGTTTTAGTTTTCGCCGACCGTATGGGACCTGTCCACCAGTGCCGCGCACATACAAAGGCCGTAGGCCCGCCACCCACGCACCTCCCACCACATTGTCACGCAGTCTAGCATTGTTTACACTTGAGTGAACATCACCCCAGATGTTTATACAAAACATTTATTAACAATTATTGTTTGGGCTTGACTTAATTGTGTGGACCACTAAATAAGCTACCATGGGCCCAAAGAAAGCTCCTAGTGCACTTCTTAGTAAAGAAGAGGAACACTAGAAAAATGAAGAAAGAAATAATGAAAATATGACAGTGAAAGTGAGAAACATGCATGAGGAGTGTAGCATGCATGCAGGAGTGTAGCATGCATGCAGGGAGTGTAGCATGCATGCAGGGAGTGTAGCATGCATGCAGGAGTGTAGCATGCATGCAGGGAGTGTAGCATGCATGCAGGAGTGTAGCAGTATGCAGGAGTGAGAGTATGCAGGAGTGTAGCATTGCAGGGAGTGTAGCAGCATGCAGGAGTGTAGCATGATGCAGGAGTGTAGCATGCATGCAGGGAGTGTAGCATGTATGCAGGAGTGTAGCATGATGCAGGGAGTGTAGCAGGATGCAGGAGTGTAGCATGTATGCAGGGAGTGTAGCAGGTATGCAGGGAGTGTAGCATGATGCAGGGGTAGCATGTATGCAGGAGGTAGCAGTATGCAGGGAGTGTAGCATGTATGCAGGGAGTGTAGCATGGTATGCAGGAGTGTAGCAGTAGCAGGAGGTAGCTGATGCAGGGAGTGTAGCATGTATGCAGGGAGTGTAGCATGCATGCAGGGAGTGTAGCATGCATGCAGGAGTGTAGCAGGATGCAGGGAGTGTAGCATGTATGCAGGAGTGTAGCAGTATGCAGGGAGTGTACATGATGCAGGGAGTGTAGCATGTATGCAGGGAGTGTACAGGTATGCAGGGAGTGTAGCATGTATGCAGGAGTGTAGCAGTATGCAGGAGTGTAGCATGTATGCAGGGAGTGTACATGTATGCAGGGAGTGTAGCAGGTATGCAGGGAGGTCAGGTATGCAGGAGGGCAGTATGCAGGGAGTGTGCAACAAGGATAGCAGGATGCAGATGAGCAGGTATGCAGGGAGTGTAGCATGTATGCAGGGAGTGTAGCAGGTATGCAGGGAGTGTAGCATGTATGCAGGGAGTGTAAGGTATGCAGAGTGTGCATGTATGCAAGGAGTGTAACAGGTATGCAGGGAGTGTAGCAGGTATGCAGGGAGTGTACATGTATGCAGGGAGTGTAACAGGTATGCAGGGAGTGTAGCAGGTATGCAGGGAGTGTAACATGTATGCAGGGAGTGTAACAGGTATGAAGGGAGTGTAGCAGGTATGCAGGGAGTGTAAATGTATGCAGGGAGTGTAGCATGACAGGAGTGTAGCATGGGAGTGTAACAGGTAGCAGGAGTGTAGCAGGTATGTAGGGAGTGTAGCATGTATGTAGGGAGTGTAGCATGTATGCAGGGAGTTTAGCAGGCATGGAGGGAGTGTAGCAGGCACGGAGGGAGTGTAGCAGGCAGGGAGGGAGTGTAGCAGGCAGGGAGGGAGTGTAGCAGGCATGCAGGGAAGTGACCCCGGATAAGGACTTGGTACCTTGAGTCCTTATGGAGGGGCATTCCCTTCCAAAATTGGGTCTCTTCCCTCTCCCCTCTTCCCTCTCTCCCATCCAGCAACATCAGTCTTCAATAAAGGTAAGTGCCACATTCAGTTCATTCATTTGTGCATGTAAATCTATCTTTAAGGCCCCCCAAAATTTTTTTTTCCAAACTTCTGGGTTTCTGGAACGGATTAATTGAATTTCCATTATTTCTTATGGGGAAAATAGTTTTGGTTTTCGCTGATTTTGGTTTTAGCCGATCCATCGGAACATGTAAATCAACCCCAGGTCTTGACTTAAATTTAAATTTCCATCTATTGACTTATGGAATTAGTTTTTCAGCCCATTGAGATTTTAGCCGATCTTCTTCAACGTGACACGTATACTGAGTATTGAAATTTCATCTTGAACTCATATTGTTTTCTGCAGCCCATTTAAAGATTTGGCTTTATGTCTGCTTAGAGTCTGAGGTTCAAGTGGACTGTCATACAGAGGGTCATTGCAAGGCAAGCTGGCATATCCTGTCAATGCTGAATGGGATGGAATAGGATGGAGCAAGACGGCTTGTGAACAGGCTTTCACAGTAGCTGCCTCAGACTTTACTCTGTTGACTACTACTCTTTGTGTTCTATGTGTTAGGAAATTATAATCCATCTACCAACTTTTCCTGTTATTCCTTTATCACGCATTTTGTGTGCTATTACACCATGGTCACACTTGTCAAAGGCTTTTGCAAAATCTGTGTATATAACATCTGCATTCTGTTTATCTTCTAGAGCATCCAGGACCTTGTCGTAGTGGTCCAGTAGTTGGGACAGACAGGAGCGGCCTGCTCTAAACCCATGCTGTCCTGGGTTGTGCAATTGATGGGTATCAAGATGGGTGGCGATCTTGCTTCTTAGAACCCTTTCAAAGATTTTTATGATATGGGACGTTAGCGCAATTGGTCTGTAGTTCTTTGCTATTGCTTTACTGCCCCTTTGTGGAGCGGGGCTATGTCTGTTGTTTTTAGTAGCTGCGGGACGATCCCAGTGTCCATGCTCCCTCTCCATAGGATGTTAAAAGCATGTGATAGGGGCTTCTTGCAGTTCTTGATGAACACAGAGTTCCATGAGTCTGGGCCTGGAGCGGAGTGCATGGGCATGTCATTTATTGCCTTTTCGAAGTCATTTGGCATCGTGATGATGTCAGAAAGGCATGCGTCTGTCAAGTTCTGTGGCACTCTCATAAAAAAATCATTTAGGTTTTCGATTTTCAGTCTGGTTAGTGGCTCACTAAAGACTGAGTCATACTGGGATTTAAGTAACTCACTCATTTCCTTGCTGTCATCTGTGTAGGACCCATCCGGTTTAAGTAGGGGCCCAATACTGGTTGTTGTTCTCGACTTTGATTTTGCATAGGAAAAGAAATACTTAGGGTTTCTTTCAATTTCATTTATGGCTTTTAGTTCTTCCCGTGTCTCTTGATTCCTATAAGATTCCTTTAGTTTTAATTCGATGTTTGCTATTTCTCTGACTAGTGTCTCCCTACGTATTTCAGAGA
Organism: Cherax destructor; assembly: GCA_009830355.1. Lineage (NCBI taxonomy): Eukaryota > Metazoa > Arthropoda > Malacostraca > Decapoda > Parastacidae > Cherax > Cherax destructor. The sequence goes on from WNWK01025216.1 coordinate 20,695, forward strand.
TATTGGCCTCCTGTAGCCGCTCCGTTATTCTGTGCCTTCGCCTGTATGGGGAGCGCCTCTTCTCAGTTTGCATCTTCTCCTCCTTTTCCTTAAGGGAATTTGCCTTGAGCAAACCTCAAGTACTACAGAGTTAATTTGTTCTAGACATAGGTTGGGATCCGTGATGCTTAGGCAATCTTCCCAGTTTATATCATTTAGGACTTGGTTTATTTGGTCCCACCTTATGTTTTTGTTATTGAAGTTGAATTTGGAGAAAGCTCCCTCACGGCTGATCACATTTTGTTGATCTGGGGCTCCCCGCATGCATGTCTGGACCTCTATTATGTTGTGATCTGAGTATATTGTTTTTGATATGATGACATTTCGTATCAGATCATCATTGTTGGTGAAGATGAGGTCCAGCGTATTCTCTAATCTTGTGGGCTCTACTATTTGCTGGTTTAAGGTGAATTTCGTGCAGAGATTTAAAAGTTCATGCATGTGTGAATTTTCATCTGAGCTGCCTCCTGGTGTTATCTCTGCTACCACATTGTTTGCAATGTTCCTCCATTTTAGGTGCCTGAGGTTGAAATCCCCCAGTAGCAAGATGTTGGGGGCAGGAGCTGGAAGATTTTCCAGACAGTGGTCAATTTTCAGAAGCTGTTCCTGGAATTGTTGGGACGTTGCATCCGGGGGCTTGTAGACAACCACGATGACCAGGTTTTGATTTTCGACCTTTATTGCTAATACTTCAACTACATCATTTGAGGCATTTAGTAGTTCTGAACATATAAGTGACTCTGTGATATACAGGCCAACCCCCCCTTTTTGCCTGTTCACTCTGTCACACCTGTATAGGTTGTAGCCCGGGATCCATATTTCATTGTCCAAGTGTCCAGTGTGCGCAGTATAAAAAAATTCCGGCACCACACAGTGCATAATGAGGAAAAAAAAAAACTGACCGTGTTTTTGGTTTAAAACAGCAACTTTGCAGTCTATTTTCGTATGGTATTTATGCTTGTATTATCGTTTTCTTAGTCTCATTTTATAGAATAGATATATTACAGAAATAGAAATAATTTTGACTGGTTCACGATGACAAGTACCTTGAAACTGAGAGCAAAGTAGCAAAAATGTTCGATTTTGGCCGATGTTCAGGAGTAAACAAATCACACCATGCGTCCAATACACATCAACTGGAGAGTCTAATATTCTTGCACAAGTGCGCTGATATTATTTATACCATTTTTACAATGATGCAGTTGTATACATAACAGTAAATCTTCTATTTTTTGTGAGAATAAAAATTCAAAATGGAAAGCAAAAGTAATGTAAGAGGGGCCTGGAGACATGACTAATGAACAGAGATGATGTTATTTTAGTGCCAGGAATGTCTGCCTTGTTTATTATGGACCCTATTTTGAAATTGGCATCGTTTAAAATTTGTGTGAAATTGGCCAAATTGCCATTTTCTGACCACTATTTTGGGTAGTTGAAATTGGTAAATAGGCGGTTTCTTGTACTCAATCGATAGAAGAAATGAAGTTCTAGCGAAATAGCTATAATTTTAGTAGACTGAAACATTGGAATTTGCCGAAAATAGGGCTCAAAGTGGGCGAAACCGCCGATGCGTAAATGTCATGGATACCGCTAACTTCGCGAAAGCTTAATTCCGTTAGTTTTCGATCAAATTTCATAATTTTGGTGGCATTATGATCGGAAAAAGATTCTCTTATCATTTCATAAGAATTTTTTTTTTTTTTTTAAATTCGGTGACCCTGAGAACGAGTTTCAGAGAGACCCCTTGTACCCCCAAAGGGTTAAAGTTACAGTAGACTGTCATTTAACACGAGTTTATTTGGTACGATTCAGGTATAGCACGATTGAAGAATAGCGGCACAATTTTATGTAACACTTCGTAAAATTAATTTAACACTGTTCGCGGGAGGGGAAAAAATCTTGAGTGCGCGGTCGCCCACGGGATTGGCGGTGGGTTACACCATTGAGTCAATGGGGGAGACCTTCCACCATCCCCCACCGCCCTCAGCCACCCACACCACCCTCCCAGCCTTCAGTTTGGTTCATACATGTGTAGGACAATGCTCGCTGTGTTTCTTTACATACACATTTTAATTGCCATATCTTAAATCTGCCAAGCAATCATGGCACCCAGTAGGCATACAAGTGTTGCTGAAAGTGGCAAGAAAAGGTTTAACCCTTTCAGGGTCCATGCTGTAGTTCTACGGCTTTGAGGTGAGGGTCCAAACCATAGCACTACACCAAAATTCTAGTGGCCTCAAATTTAGTGCGAGAAGGCTGATAGGCCTACATCTAAGAGAATGGGTCTGTGTGGTCAGTGTGTGCACTATACAAAAAATCTGGGTGCCCGCATGGCATTGTGGGAACACTGCCTAAGTAGCTTTGTTCACCATGCCTGACGACAAGGAAGCTCTCACTCTCCGGGCGAATTCTGACTCTGCTCTTCTCAAGTTATAGTTCTAAGACTGATGGAAGTGAAGCTGAAGAGGAATTCTTTTATGAACCATATGGTACATTGTACCATATGGTACAATGGTACCATGTGGTACAATGGTACCATATCATGCAATGGTATCATATGGTAAAATGGTACCATATGGTACAATGGTACCATATGGTACAGTGTACCATATGGTGCCATATGTACATTGTACCATATGGTACAGGGTACAGGGACCCTAATGGAAATAAGTCTGACTTTTTTGGGTTATCCTAGGTTCTCCAAACATATGCTGCTATGTATGATAATCTATGTAACTATTTGTGTATACCTGAATAAACTTACTTACGATGCCACATGCGCTTGAGTAAGTTTATTCAGGTATACACAAATACAGTTACGAACATAGATTATCATACATAGCAGCATATGTGGAAAGATCTTAGGATAACCCAAAAAAGTCAGGGGTGACTTATTTCCATAGGGATCCCTGTATCTGTACCATATGGTACCCTGTACCATATTGTACCCTGTACCATATTGTACCCTGTACCATATGGTACCCTGTACCATATGATACCCTGTACCATATGGTCAGTAAGTGGTGTTGGTGGAAAGGAGGCAGAAGCCCAGACTGAGTGAGTGTGGGTCTCAAGCCACTGACGCAGCAGTGAGTGTGGGTCTCAAGCCACTGACTCAGCAGTTTCCAACACAAAGCGCTTCGTCATCCACCTCTAGGAACATGTCCAGTCACTGTACATTTGCAAATATATAATAGAACATTACTAATATACAACATTTTTGCATATTTTTTGTTGTAAACAAAACAATGATGAAAATATTAGTGCGGTTGTGTAGAATACAACGGTACCATATACAGCCTCTCCTCACTTAGCAACCTACTTGTTTACCGACGCCTCGGACATACGACGAGCTCTATGACCAGTATTCATGCATAAATAATACATATTAGAGCTGATTTCCTCTATTCTGTTTATTTCAATATACAGTACACTACTGTATAAACATTTAAAAATATACCAGAAATGTTATAAATGGTGCAAAGGTGACATTAAAACAATATCAAAGATGGTTGACACAAACTCACTACCATTATAGTATGCTCCTCACTTCGCGACGAATTCATTTAACAATGTGGTCTTAGGAATGGAACTCCGTCGTTAAGTGAGGAGAGGCTGTAATATGGCTCTGAGCCGCATTAAATATTGTATAGCTATGTAGGTAGGTGTAGCTATGTAGCCCAGGTGGGCTACATCTACTGGCTACCTACACCTGACTTCCTACAAATAAATACTGCTCACCTCTCATCCTACATTAAGACTACACATATTTTAAGGTAAATAATGAGTGTACTATATGTGTAATTTATCTCTCTGGGCTGCTTTAAATATTGTATACTATTAAGTTTGGGATGGGGAGCGAGGGCTACCCACACCTGACTTCCTCCAAATAAGTACTACTCACCTCTAAGACTACAAATATTTTAAGGTAAGTAATGAATATACTGTGTATATATTTTAGTTTTTATTGTGTTTTTGAATGCCCAGTTCTATTACTAACTTTATATAAGTTAGTGAAAACTTGTTGTCTGGCATTTATATGCATTTATAAGTGGAAAAAATGGCGTTCTCCTTTCCGGCGATGTCCACTTTCCGGCGGTAGCTTGGAACCTAACCTGCCGTATAAGTGGGGCCCTACTGTACTCTGATAATTATACTTATGTGTACCTGTACCTAAATATACTTACACACTGTGCTGGCATGCAGGTACATATTAAAATCACTAAGAGTGCCTTATTAGTATTGAGGATGCCATATTAATAATGATAATAATAATAATACACAATAATAATGACTGTGAGGTGCATTGTTGTATAAAATGTTAATACAGTGGACCCTCGCTATTTGAACACTCCAAAACTCACCCTCATTCCAGAATGCTGTTCAAGTGCTGTTACCAAACGAATATATTCCCATAAGGAATAATGTAATTAGATTAGTCCATTTCAGACCCCCAAAAATACACTTATAAAAGCACTTACAATAATAAACTTACATAAAAGGGTGAGTTTTGGAGTGTTCGAATAGCGAGGGTCCACTGTATAAACATTTTCATTAATCCATCTGTGATATTTTTTAAAAATTATATAATAAACTTGCTACGTAACATATAAACATGATAAATACACACCACAGTAGAATCAATTAACATAAATATGATATGTTAGGTATAGATGAACGTGTATCAACCATAACCAGACACGTTTATCTAGTAAAGTAAATTTTATTTAGTTGCAAATTGTACAGAGATATTTGTAGTTACAAACATAAACTGAAGTGCAAGGAGAGCCACTGGCATGCCATGGCATTAGGGGCAGCTTAATCTAATGACTTATAGACTATGTACATAATATTAGAGAAATTGATTGAGTTTTTTCTAGTTATAAAATTTATTTCAAATTACAATATGATGATCTGTTTGTTTACATAATCCGCGTCTCACTCCTCTCTCATTTACTCGTTCTCTCTTTTTTGTTTATTCGTTTTACTTTGTTTACTCACCTCTCACCCTACATTAAGACTACAAATATTTTAAGGTAATTAATGAATGTACTGTACAGTGGTCCCCCGAGTTACGTACACCCTGGAAATCGTACAATTATGTAAGTATAATATTGTAAGTGCTTGTGGAAGTGTATTTTTGGGGGTCTGAAATAGACTAACCTACGTTACATTTTTTCCTTAAGGGAGTAAATTCGTTCAGTAATGGCGCTTGAGCAGGCTTCTGGAGTGAAGTTTTTACGATACTCGGGGGACCACTGTATATAGCTTCTCAATTAACGATGGAGTTCCGTTCCTGAGACCACGTCGGTAAACAAATTCGTCGCTAAGTAAGGAGCATTCTATAATGGTAGTGAGTTTGTGTCAACCATCTTTGATATTGTTTTAATGTCATCCTTGCACCATTTATAATATTTCTGGTATATTTTTAAATGTTTATACAGTAGTGTACTGTATACTGAAATAAACAGAATAGAGGAAATCAGCTCTAATATACATTATTGAGGTATGAATAATGGTCAGAGAGCCTGTTGTAAATCCGAGGCATCAGTAAACGAGTACGTCACTAAGTAAGGAGAAGCTATATAGATTTTATCGCTCTGGGGTGCTTTAAATATTGTAGTATATTACGTGTGGGTGGGGTGGGCTGAACGGAGTTCCGTTCCTGAGACCACGTCAGTAAACAAATTCATCGCTAAGTGAGAAGCATTATATAATGGTAGTGAGTTTGTGTCAACCATTTTTTATATTGTTTAATGTCATCTTTGCACCATTTATAATATTTCTGGTATATTTTTAAATGTTTATACAGTAGTGTACTGTATACTGAAATAAACAGAATAGAGGAAATCAGCTCTAATACAGTGGACCCTCGGTTAACGAAATTAATCCGGTCCAGGAGCTATTACTTAATCTGAAACTTTCGTTATCTGAAACCTTATTTCACATAAGAAATAATGTAAATACAATTAATTCGTTCCACAAAAAAATAATCACTCAAAAAAAAAAAATAACATTTACTTACCTTTATTGAAGAGTTGCAAGCATCTGGAAGGTAGAGTTGCTGACAGGGGCAGGGTGTTAATGGTTGGAAGGGAAATCCCCCTCCAAAAGGAGGTAACAAGTCCCTCTCTGGGGTTACTTCCTTTCTTTTTCTTTTAATGCATGAATGCTACACTCCCTGCATGCCTGCTACACTCCCTGCATGCCTGCTACACTCCCTGCATGCCTGCTACACTCCCTGCATGCCTGCTACACTCCCTGCATGCCTGCTACACTCCCTACATGCCTGCTACACTCCCTGCATGCCTGCTACACTCCCTGCATGAATGCTACACTCCCTGCATGAATGCTACACTCCCTGCATGAATGCTACACTCTCTGCATGAATGCTACACTCTCTGCATGAATGCTACACTCCCTGCATGAATGCTACACTCCCTGCATGAATGCTACACTCCCTGCATGAATGCTACACTCCCTGCATGAATGCTACACTCCCTGCATGAATGCTACACTCTCTGCATGAATGCTACACTCTCTGCATGAATGCTACACTCCTGCATGAATGCTACACTCCCTGCATGAATGCTACACCCTGCATGAATGCTACACTCCCTGCATGAATGCTACACTCCCTGCATGAATGCTACACTCCCTGCATGAATGCTACACTCTCTGCATGAATGCTACACTCTGCATGAATGCTACACTCACTCCATGAATGCTACACTCACTCCATGAATGCTACACTCACTCCATGAATGCTACACTCACTCCATGAATGCTACACTCCCTCCATGAATGCTACCACTGGGGTGCCACTAGGAAGCTTCTTTGGACCCATGGTGACTTATTTCACAGTGACAATCACTAAACCACCAAAAAAGACACCAAATATATTGTGAATCTTTGAAAGAGCGCGCTAGGTAATGTTCTCTTCTCAATGGTAAACAATGCTTCACTGGTGTCCTGCGCTTGCGCGGAGCATGCGGACACGTCTAATACCTTTCGGTAACCGAGGAATTTTTCGCTAACCGATTCCGAAAAAAGCTTACGTTTTCCGAAACTTTCGTTAATGGGACCTTTCGTTAACCGAGGGTCCACTGTATACATTATTGAGGTATGAATACTGGTCAGAGAGCCCGTTGTAAATTCGAGGCATCGGTAAACGAGTACGTTGCTAAGTGAGGAGAGGCTGTATAGATTTTATCACTCTGGGGTGTTTTAAATGTTTTAGTATATTATGTGTGGGTGGGGTGGGCTGACCTGGCTGGCTACCATACCTCCTACACCTGACTTCCTACAAATAAATATAACTCACCTCTCACCCTACATTAAGATTACAAATATTTTAAGGTAAGTAATGGGTGTACTGTGTGTGAATTTTACTTTTAATGTTTTTAATGCCTAGTTCTATTTCTAACTTAATATACAGTGGACCCCCGAGTTTATAATAATAATAATAATAATAATAATACTTTATTTAGACATTGTACAATTATACATGGTAGATATAGTTATACATAGTAATTACATAGTTATTACTTAGTTATTAATGAGATGTACATGCCAAAAGCCCCTAATATGCTGTGCATTGTGGGCATTCTTAGGACTACTTAATTCTAGACTACATGGTAAAAAGTTATGGTTGATAATTTATAAAATAAGTAAAGTTGCATATCTATGTTTCCCGGTGGTCTGGTGGCTTGAGCTCTCGCTTCACACACGGAGGGCCCGGGTTCGATTCCCGGCGGGTGGAAACATTTCGACGTGTTTCCTTACACCTGTTGTCATGTTCACCCCAAACAAAAAGGTAAACCCGGGGGTTAGTCGACTGGTGGGCCGCATCCTGGGGGGCAAGATTAAGGGCCCCAATGGAAATAAGACAGACAGTCCCCGATGACGCACTGACTTTCTTGGGGTTTTCCTGGGTGGCTAACCTTCCGAGGTTAAAAATCCGAAGAAATCTTTTTTTCCTTTTCTTATCTTAAGTTTGAAGATAAGTTGAACATATCAATTAATTGAGAATGCAAATAATTGAGGGGGATAACAAAGAACAA
>WNWK01025217.1:0-28795 GCA_009830355.1 Cherax destructor
TGCTGCTGTGTGTGTGTGTGTGTGTGTGTGTGTGGTGTGTGTATGTGTGTGTGTGTTTGTGTGTGTGTGTGTGTGTGTGTAAATTGGTGACCTGAAGAAGACTCACTGTGCCCCTGCCATAGTGTTGTAAACGGTACATCACTTGTTCAAACTCTGACACTCCTTCGGGAGCCACTGCCGGGTCACAACATGGACCAGGTCCCTATTAGCTAGCCTACATGAACATGAACATCAACTACCACTACTCCTGTCTTATTGTTACCTCTGCCACTACCTCTTCATTATTCTATTTCCACCTCTCCTTCTACTCCTGTCTCTCTTCCCTTTGCGCTTCTATGTGACTAATGATCCATGTCGGACCGAAACGTCGTCAAATTTTCTCTCTTCTATGTGCAGTTTTTTTGTGTATTACAGCCACGGTATTGTCCTTTTATTCTTTATAGACTATTTTGACCAAGACTCGAAATTTGGTTCATTCAATAATTTCTGATATAATTCTAACACCATTGGACTTTGGAAAAGAAATAAATGACATGCCCATGCACTTTGCCCCACGCCCAGACTCGTAATAATAATAATAATAATAATAATAATAATAATAATAATAATAATAATAATAATAATAATGAAAATAATAATAATAATAATAATAATAACAATAATAATAACAATAATAATAACAATATCTATATTTCTACAAGTACATGTACATGGTATACTACTATATAGAAAGCCGCTTGTTATGCTGAGTATTTCCTCAAATTAGGTCAGTTTTGTCCCAGGATGCGACCCACACCAGTCCACTAACACCCAGGTACCCATTTTACACTAATGAGTGAACAGGGACAGCAGGTGTCTTATGGAAACACGTCCCTAATGTTTTTCAGCCGTACCGGAGGTGATTCGAACTCTGGACCTCATTTACATAGCTCATGTATAACTCAAGTAAAGTATTACCTGGTATTCTACGGAGCAATTTGAATATGCTGTAATATCCTCCCCAAGCAACGTAGATTTGCCCTTAGTGCCGCATGATGGTATCGTATGGTACCGTCTCTGTGATCAAAGGCGCCAGTCTGACTACCTATCTTTATATAATTTATATAATCTGCTTGAGATGGTCACCTTTTTTATGGAAGTTTGTTATGACCTGATAGGGGTCATGTCAGTATGGTAATTTTTCATAGAGAGGTACTCCTGGGTAAGTCCTTTTTTGCAGCATCAACCACACCAGCGGATGCTGCAGCTACACTGGCGTTCTCTGAGGCACCTCTGGCTTGAATGGCTAATTATCCATAGTAGGCAATTCTTGTGTGATTACTTCATCCCAAGATTCCGATAGGGTCAAAGGTGTGACATCAATCTGACTGGTAGGGGTGTAATTACAGGTGTGATTAGTGGGAGATCAGTAGCTCCATGTGTGCTAGCAGGTGTAGCTAGTTCCTCCACAACTAGTGCAGTAGAAGACCGTCTGGTGTCACTAGAAACCTTAACAGGGTGATAAATTGGTTCTCCCATGCTTACTAGAGGTGGGATCGTAGGTATGGCAGGGTAAGCTGGATGGCCTCATCACTGGTTGTCATTAATGGTCTTTTGTCTGGTTTAGATTAAAGGCATTTTTAGGTTACATTTATAGTCCTTGTGCCCAACTTTAACGACAATATTTACTGTTAATATCTTCAAATTTCCATTTTTTCCCTATCTGACTACAACACCACACTGTGTATTCCTTAATGGGATGATTTCCAGCATACTTACCATGTCAAGAATGGAGTATTTCGCAGTCTACTGCAATATGACATTACATTTGTAACTATGGTAAACCTCATTAGGTAGGAAACGTAAACCTGGTAGCTGAACATTCCAAGGAAGGGAGGACTGTACCCACCACCTGGCATCGATTTCGGACCTTACTTTAGGTCTTTTAAGACTAATGACACTGAATTAAATAGGAGGGATCCATGTAGAGAGGGTATCGAAGGATTATAATGCTGACCCATTTTTTTTAATGTGTTGAGTGTTTGGTGGAGGACAGATCACCTTGATAATATAACAATATCTTTATTTCTACAAGTACATGTACAAGGTATACAGACCATAGCTGACATCAGTGACATACTACTAAATAGAAAGTCCCTTATTATGCTGAGCATTTCCCACAAATTAGGTCAATTTTGTCCCAGGATGCGACCCACACCAGTCGACTTACACCCAGATACTCATTTTACTGATGGGTGAACATGGGCAACAGGTGTAAGGAAACACGCCCAATGTTTTCGCCCTTGCCGGAATCGAACCCGGGCCCTTAGCATGTGAAGCGAGAGCTTTGCCTACCAGGCCACGAGCCACCATAAGTGGTGTGAATTATTTCTGCACTGGATACTTGTCATACCATGTTTCCTTACTGCTTCCATTAGCCAGGTACTTTATCATGAAGGAGGAAGTTTTCGGTAAGTTGAGACCAACACATCCATCCTGTGAAGGAAGGCTTGTGGCACCCTGTGTGCATTAAGAATGTTTAGTGCCACACTGACTGTGACACGTGTGAGCCTGGCTACGTCACCCCTCTAGCTCTTACTCATTTATTTTCCTTCGCTTCATTTTAAAGGTTTAACAACCACTGTCGTTTCCAACACTTATAGTAATTTGTTCCTCCGTGGGTGTCGTTATCTTTGTGAATGGTGGTATCACTCGCGAATCTTTGTGAATGGTGGTATCACTCGCGAATCTTTGTGAATGGTGGTATCACTCGCGAATCTTTGTGAATGGTGGTATCACTCGCGAATCTTTCACTACGCAAGAATTCCTCACTCACCCATAGACCATACAAAGGTCAGTCACATGTTCCGGTTTCTGTATATTTTTTCCTCTCTGTGTTTTCCGCTTTCTGTATATAAATTTTAAATTAAAAGAAACTCTCAAATATTAATCATTTGCCCTTTCCACCCTCTTTATCATTCCACCACTCAGACCCACCCATCATCAGATACCCACAACCTTCTGCTACACTGCATAGTTGCTTATCTTACCACAACTGTCTCTTACTTTAATTTAATCACTTTCTTTTGACTCTTTCCCACTGATGACTGTCTATTTATACCCGCTCTACCTTTTTCTCTCACTGTAACTACCACTAAATGATGATCTGATATACGGTATCTATCGCCCTTCTAAAAATATGCACTTTATAAAGTCTTTCCATCAATCTTTTGTCTAATAATTCATAGTCTAACAAACTGCTACCATTACGCCCTATATCATGTCTGGGGTACCTATTTATCCACTTGTTCTTAAATTCAATATTACCTATTAATATGCCTCTTTGTATAAAAAATTCAACTAGAGGTCCAACTATTTAGCTCTGGCACTCCAAGCTTACCCTCAGTACTATACCATCTACAGCAGTTTCTCCCACTCCCGTAAAGGCTCTCCACAACATCTTCTAACTAGGTTTAAAACTCGCTAATGATTCAATTAATACCTCTTAAAATGTCTCTTTCTCTCCTCACAACCAACCCTTATTCTAATCTACATAATTATTAAATTTTAACACATATTCCAACTTTTTTCCTGCCACTGTTCGTCATTTAATATTATATATACCCCCTTTTTTTAACTCTAGTTGCCTCAGAACGAAACAAAGTATATTTGTTTTGTTTAGCTCCAGGATATCCAACTTTGCTTCATTAATTGCAATACCAATCAAGTCTTTCTTTTCATCTAATCCACTCTGGTACATTTAATAAATTCCCTCTTTTTTTTCTTTTAAGTAATTAACCCTAGTGAAGGGATACTAGTTCCTTACAGCAGACATTTTATTTTCCTTTTACGACACACGATGCCCAGTAAACAAAAGTTCTACTCTACTTCCTTATGGAATTAAAAGGAAGCGCCACCAGTGCAAAAAGGAATCATAAAGCTCAGATCAGTCTGTACTTACATACTTGTAAATGTATTTCTGTTTGTGTAGTGATGTAGTGGGTGTACAGTAAGATTTGTACCTCTCACTTTATGTCTCTATGAGACAGAGTGTAAAACATTAATTAACAATTCATAAATAACCCGCAAATAGGAGAGAGGAGCTTACGACGACGTTTCGGTCTTACTTGGACCATTTACAAAGTCACTTTGTAAATGATAAAATGTATTGTTCCAGTCACGGTATTGTGCTACCTGCTGGTTGTTGTTGTTTACCAACGTAAGGTAACTGTACATGATAATAACATGACTTGAATGCAGATGAGTCAAAGGGATGTTAGGAAGCACTTTTTCAGTTTCAAAGAAGTAGGAAAGTAGAATAAACTAAATACGAAAGTGATGGAAATTAATTTCATTCTCAGTTTAAGGAATAGATATGAAAGGGGTAAAGATGTAAGAACTGAGAAATAATGTTCGATCTAGCCAGGATTTGACTCGTGCAAAACCAAATTGGTAGGTACAGTACATGAAGGCGGATGTTATCTCAATAATATCAAAATTACTATGAGAGTCGAGTCAGTTCAGCTCCTCCAGGGGTTCCTATTTACTGACTTGATGTATGAGTCGCTATCAGTTAATTCACACACTGGTAGCGTCCGATCTGACATGATTAAGCAGACAGATTAGTCTTAATTAGCTAGGCCACAGTTAATGTACCAGGCATTATCGAAGCTAGGTTAAGTTAGCGCACCTAGACCCAAAGACTTACACAGGCTAGGTTAAGCTAACTAATCAGAAGTTTATTATTTACAGTAATTACAAGTAAGCCAGGGTAGGAAACTTGTATATTTAATTACTTAGTGAATTGCAAGGCAGCCACAGTTAAGTTAGGCCTCTGCAATGTTTATAACAGTTATAACAGCTAAGTCAGATTTAACCTAGTTATCACATACCTTGAATTGCAAGCTAGATTTAGGCTAGTTGCACACTAATTTCAAAAATTATAGAGTTAGGCTAGGATTTACCTTCTCCAACTAACTACACAATCAAACAAGCTGAACACACATTATTTATTTACTGTTAAGTTTATAAGTGAATTACTGAATTTATTTTGTGTTAACCAAGTGAATTTAATTTGCAAAGACTACATATTTACTGTGTGAATTTTATTGTATTTGACTCATTTAATTTATGATTTGCTAGCTTAAGTCCTGTAACTATTTACTATTGTGTACAGGGAGTTGCTAGGTTAAGCTTTCATAACAACAATATACATTTATTTGGGTTTGAGGGCTAACAGTGTACATTTAATTCGGAGTCAAGCCAATATATGTAAAGAAAGTCGTTAAGCTTGTTGAGGAGCTTTGGGAATCACTTATTCTCACCTAATACCGTATCGTGCTGTGGGGTGGGCTAATTAAAGTATAAATTAGTGACGAACTCTTAACTGAACCACAACAATGATGGAGGAGAATCAGAAAGCAGCTGTCCCAGCTCTAATTCAGCTAAAGCGATCTATGAATGCCCACAAGGGACGCATAATCAAGGCATGTAGGGAGTGCCGAGATATGAGACAAACCGAAGATGTAGATTGTCAAGATCTAGAAAAGTGCTTTGAGCTTTTAGAAGGAAAGCTAGGAGCCTTTGAGACAGCCTATCTACGTTATGAGGCAGAAGCCTATGCATCAGGTGAGTATGAGGAAATTGTTGAAGCAGTTCAGGAGGAATACGACGAGCAAGCGGCTGAATGTAAAGCGGAGATGAAACTCTGCAAAAAGTTAATGAAAACATTGAAGGCTAATATAGCAGGGGCAACAAATAATAGTACTGGGCGAGCAGGCCACAACAGTCCTTCAAGAGTGTTACCCATATTGCCTACATTAAATCTACCAATGTTCGACGGAACCTTGACAGAGTACATTGCCTTATGGGATCAGTTTAAAGTCCAGATAGATGATAGGGAGGATTTGTCAAATGCCACCAAATTACAATATTTACGTTCACAGCTCAAGGGTAAAGCCCTGGACTTGGTCCGGCATTACCAAACCACTGATATTAATTATCAACATGCCAAGGATCAACTAAAGGATGCTTTTGGCAACACAGAAGATATAAAAACTGCTATATTTTATCGATTGACTGATCTTAAGGTCTGACGTCATGACCATCAGAGCATAGAGAAGTTCCGCATCGAAGTCATGAGTTTGACAAATCGTCTCAAAGATTTACATGATTGGGGTGGATCGGAATGGATGGTCGGTCGGTTGATTCAGAGAAAATTAGCTAGTACTATAGTGCACGAGTTACACTTAATATACCGAACGAGCTGGTTTACAATACAGCAAATTATTGAGGGGTTGGGAGAGCTCGTTTCTCATTTAGTATAGGTGAGAGAGAAGAGTCACCACCATCATCACATAAACAAACAGTTAGTTACTCAGAAAACTCGGGAGATCAATTTAAAGCTCCCAAAACTAACGTTGGGGTGTACTATGGCAAAGAAGTGTCTAAGACAAGGACCTCTAAGCAGACCCTCAGAGACACTCGTACCAGAATACGTGTATTCTGCGAAAGCGAACATACTAGCACGAGTTGCTCTCGGTATGCAACACTGAGCAGTAGGCGGCAGAGACTAAAGGAGCTGCAGCTATGCTTAAGGTGTTGTGGGGGACATGAGGCAGAAGATTGCCAGTCACATCTTTCGGAGTGCTATAATTGCCGGAAAGGTAAGCACCATACTGCACTATGTCCCAATAATTTAAGGGAACCCCAGGCTAGTAGGGACGTTTCCCCAGTAGAGATAGAAAGCGAGTCCGAGCCTGAAGTGGTAGCCAGCGTGATTAGTGTGGGCAAAGTCTCTAATCTGAGTGAGAAGCACAGAGTTGCTGCCCTACCTACAGTCATGGCAGGAGTTGTGAACGGGAACAGATCCGAAACAACCCGATTATTCTTTGACTCGGGGGCACAAGTGTCCATGATAACAAAGAAGTTGGTGGCTAAATTAAAGTTGAAGGCTACCGACAAAGTTAATGCGACATTGGGAGGTGCTATAAATAAGGGCCCACCCAAGTCTTATGATGTTGTGGATGTCACTGTTAAATTGGGTGGACATAATAGAGGTCCAGACATGCATGCGGGGAGCCCAAGATCAACAAAATGTGATCAGCCGCGAGGGAACCTTCTCCAAATTCAACTTCAATAACAAAAACATAAGATGGTACCAAGTAAACCAAGTCCTAAATGATATACAATGGGAAGATAGCCTAAGCATCACGGATCCTAACCTATGTCTAGAACAAATTAACTCTGTGGCACTTGAGGTTTGCTCAAGGCAAATTCCCTTAAGAAAAAGGAGGAAAAGATGCAAACTAGAAAGAGAGAGGCGCTCCCTATACAGGCGAAGGCAAAGAATAACGGAGTGGCTACAAGAGGCCAATATATCTGAAATACGAAGGGAGACACTAGTCAGAGAAATAGCAAACATCGAATTAAAACTAAAGGAATCTTACAGGAATCAAGAAACGCGGGAAGAACTAAAAGCCATAAACGAAATTGAAAGAAACCCAAAGTATTTCTTTTCTTATGCAAAGTCAAAGTCGAGAACACCAACCAGTATTGGGCCCCTACTTAAACGGGATGGGTCCTACACAGATGACAGCAAGGAAATGAGTGAGTTACTAAAGTCCCAGTATGACTCAGTTTTTAGCGAGCCGCTAACCAGACTGAAAATCGAAGACCTAAATGAATTTTTTATGAGAGTGCCACAGAACTTGACTGACGCATGCCTATCTGACATCAACCTGACCCCAAATGACTTAAAAAAAGGCAATAAATGACATGCCCATGCACTCCACTCCAGGCCCAGACTCATGGAACTCCGTGTTCATCAAGAACTGCAATAAGCCCCTATCACGTGCTTTTAACATCCTATGGAGAGGGAGCATGGACACTGGGGTCGTCCCGCAGTTACTAAAAACAACAGACATAGCCCCACTCCACAAAGAAAGCAGTAAAGCAATAGCAAAGAACTACAGACCAATAGCGATAACGTCCCATATCATAAAAATCTTTGAAAGGGTTCTAAGAAGCAAGATCGTCACTCATCTAGATACCCATCAAGTACACAACCCAGGGCAGCACGGGTTTAGAGCAGGTCGCTCCTGTCTGTCCCAACTACTGGACCACTACGACCAGGTTCTAGATGCTCTAGAAGACAAACAGAATGCAGATGTTATATACACAGACTTTGCAAAAGCCTTTGACAAGTGCGACCATGGTGTAGTAGCACACAAAATGCGTGATAAAGGAATAACAGGAAAAGTTGGTAGATGGATCTATAATTTCCTAACAAGTAGAACACAAAGAGTAGTAGTCAACAGAGTAAAGTCTGAACCAACTAATGTGAAAAGCTCTGTTCCACAAGGCACAGTACTCGCTCCCATCCTGTTCCTCATCCTCATATCGGACATAGACAGGGATATAAGCCACAGTGCCGTGTCTTCCTTTGCAGATGACACCCGAATCTGTATGACAGTGTCCACCGTTGAAGACACTGCAAGACTCCACCAGACATAAACCAAATCTTTAAATAGGCTGCAGAAAACAATATGAAGTTCAATGATGAGAAATTTCAATTACTCAGATACGAAAAACGTGAAAAATTAAAATCTCATCGGAGTACAAAACTAATTCCAACCACACAATAGAGCGAAAAACTAATGTCAAAGACCTGGGAGTGATCATGTCATAGGATCTCACCTTCAAGGACCATAACACCGTAGAAATCGCATCTGCTAGAAAAATGACAGGATGAATAATGAGAACCTCCAAAACCAGGGATGCAAAGCCCATGTTGACACTTTACAAATCGCTTGTTCTATAGAGGCTGGAATATTGCTGCACACTAACTGCACCTTTCAAAGCATGTGATATTGCTGACCTTGAAAATGTGCAGAGAACCTTCACGGCACACATAACTGCAATAAACCACCTCAATTACTGGGAACGCTTGAAGTTCCTAAACCTGTACTCCCTAGAATGCAGGCGGGAGAGATACATTGATATATACACGTGGAAAATTCTCGAGGGATTAGTACCAAACTTGCACACGAAAATCATTCCCTATGAAAGCAAAAGACTCGGCAGGCGATTTAACATCCCCCAATGAAAAGCAGGGGTACCACTAGCACGTTGAGGGATAACACAATAAGTGTCAGGGGCCCAAGATTGTTCAACTGCCTCCCAGCATACATAAGGGGGATTACCAACAAACCCCTGGCTGTCTTCAATCAGGCACTGGACAGGCACCTGAAGTCAGTACCTGACCAGCCAGGCTGTGGTTCGTACGTTGGACTGCGTGCAGCTAGCAGTAACAGCCTGGTTGATCAGGCTCTGGTCCAACATGAGGCCTGGTCACAGACTGGGCCGCAGGGGCGTTGACATCTGGAATTCTCTCAAGGTAAACTCCAGGTAAACACCAGAGAGGGGAAGCTGACACCATGATAACTGGGGAGTAGTGATAATGAATGTTAATGTACATGATGAACCCCAGGTAAGATATAACAAGTAGGGAGTGACGGACACTCAGCCACCTTGGGGAGACGCTTTTATGGGGTACCTAAAGAGGAGATAGATTGTCATTAAACCCAGAAACCTCGTATCAGTGGGAAGTAAGGCTACCAGGGCATATGGGCCACTGGGTGGGAAAGTACGAAGCTGCTCAGACAAGGCTAGACATGTGAAAGACATTAAAGTTAAAGGGAAGGGTGTTAAGACCACCGGAACCAACAAGTTTGCAACCCCAGAGGTCTACACGGTGGAAACTGGATAGTCGGAGTTAGATCAACGTCTGCTCGACGAGAGTGACCGGACGGCACTCGTGTCCAGGGCCCACTGTAATGGCTTGCGGAAGGTGAATTTGATGTAGACTTATCGTCTACCTTCGCCGGGGAGGATGTGGAAACTTTTTTGAGTCGCTCAAGTTCCACAGGGTAAGTGAGCCGTAAGGAGCCTTAAACATACCATGTGTAGAAACTTGTTTTGGGACTGCCTTCTTGTAAGCTGCACATAGAGCAAGCACTGTTGACACCAACACTCTGAGACACTTCTCTCAGACTTACAAGTGGCTATGGGACAAATTTCTAGCTAACTGCAGTAAAGGGAATTCCACACTGCTTACACAATACTGAAAGGGTTTAACTTACTTGATGTAGTGGCTATGTGTATCCTGGACTTCCTAATCTATAACACCCTCCAAACACCATGTGCAGGGAAGATTCTTAATCTGCAAATTGAGTGGTATTAGTGTCTTGTATTAACTCAGAATCCCCAGCCCTAGGGTGTATCCTCCAAGCAATATCTAAACAGTATGAAACACTAGCTTCCAGACTTGAACTTAAGAGACGACGCTGGTACATACCAATACAAAAGCGTCTGTCCGCTGAAGACCCACAGATAACTCACTAACGTTTCCCCCAGAAAACTGGCCAGATACTGAGAGAAAGAAAGTCTAGTCTTACTGCAATAGGTCTGGATGGAGAGAGATATCCGCGGTACTTCAGGATGTCTCCTCCGGGGCCCCAGGACAGATGGAAGTCACGTGGGGATGCTGCACTGTTCGCAGCGCTTGTTCACTCCTTGAAGTCCAGTCTGGTAAGAACGCAGGTCATGCATCGTGAGTCTCACACTGCTTGACCTCCGCAAGGGATTGCCATTTCTCTTTGGCTAACATAACCTAATGCTCGCCTATTTAAGGTTTATATCTACCTATATGAAGGTGCTAGAACTACATTATTAATATCTACCATTGCCTCAATAATTCTACTATTAGTTTCTAACTGTACAAACTTGCCTAGGTGTTCCTAGGAGAATAAATCTATCAATTAAAATGTACACAATCGTTACCTTCATCAACTTGAATGTCTATGTTTGTTTTGGTTGGGTGTGTGGGTTTATAAACTCCGAGGGCCAATCCATGGTATGTTTAAGGCTCCTAACGGCTCACTTACCCTGTGGAACTTGCGTAACTCAAAAAGTTTCCACATCCTCCCGCCGGCAAAGGTAGACGATAAGTCTACATCAAGTTCACCTTCAGCAAGCCCTTACGGCGGGCCCTGGACACAAGTGCCATCCGGTTACTCTCGTCGAGCAGACTCTGGTCTAACTCCAACTGTCCAGTTTCTGCCGTGTGGACCTCTGGGGGTGCAAACTTGTTGGTTCTGGTGGTCTTAACACCCTTCCCTTTAACTTTAATGTCTTTCATACGTCTAGCCTTGTATGAGCAGCTTCGTACTTTCCCACCCAGTGGCCCATATGCCCTGGTAGCCCTTCTTCCCACTGATACGAGGTTCCCTGGGTTTAACAACAATCTATCTCCCTCTTTAGGTACCCCATAAAAGCGTCTCCCCAAGGTGGCTAAGTGTTCGTCACTCCCTACTTGGTTTGGCTTACCTGGCAGTTCATCGTGTACACTAACATTCATTATCACTACTCCCCCAGCTATCGTAGTGTCAGCTTCCCCCCTCTCTGGTGTTGCAGGGACCTCATGAGGAATTCTGCCACCGATGATATATCCTACTGGGGATCTGTATAAACCAATTCCTTCCTTAACAGTCCGTTGTGTAGACATGAAGTCATCTAGATAGTCGGCTCCCACCAGTATACCTACATTTCTGACTGTCAGTGGTAAAGTCCTGGTCTGCCAGCTTCACACCAAGGTCTTTCAATCGCTTGGTAACGCAGGTAACATCTTTACTACCAAAGCTATAATATTTCTGCAATGTCCACCCAATTTAACAGTGACATCCACAACATCGTAAGACTTGGGTGGGCCCTGACTTATAGCACCTCCCAATGTCGCATTAACTTTGTCGATGGCCTTCAACTTTAACTTAGCCACCAACTTCTCTGTTAGCATGGACACTTGTGCTCCCGAGTCAAAGAATAATCGGGTTGTTTCGGATCTGTTCCCGTTCACAACCCCTGCCATGACTGTAGGTAGGGCAGCAACTCTGTGTTTCTCACTCAGATTAGAGACTTTGCCCACACTAATCACGCTGGCTACCACTTCAGGCTCGGACTCACTTTCAATCTCTACTGGGGAAACGTCCCTACTAGCCTGGGGTTCCCTTAAATTATTGGGACATAGTGCAGTATGGTGCTTACCTTTCCGGCAATTATAGCACTCCGAAAGATGTGACTGGCAATCTTCTGCCTCATGTCCCCCACAACACCTTAAGCATAGCTGCAGCTCCTTTAGTCTCTGCCGCCTACTGCTCAGTGTTGCATACCGAGAGCAACTCGTGCTAGTGTGTTCGCTTTTGCAGAACACGCATATTCTGGTACGAGTGTCTCTGAGGGTCTGCTTAGAGGTCCTTGTCTTAGATACTTCTTTGCCATAGTACACCCCAACGTTAGTGTTATGAGCTTTAAATTGATCTCCCGAGTTTTCTGAGTAACTAACTGTTTGTTTATGTGATGATGGCGGTGACTCTTCTATCTCACCTATACTCAAATGAGAAATGAGCTCTCCCAACCCCTCAATAATTTGTTGTATTGTAAACCAGCTCGTTCGGTATATTAAGCATAACTCGTGCACTATAGTGCTAGCTAACTTTCTCTGAATCAAGCGACTGACCATCCATTCCGATCCACCCCAATCATGTAAATCTTTGAGACTATTTGTCAAACTCATGACTTCGATGCGGAACTTCTCTACGCTCTGATGGTCATGACGGCAAACCTTTAGATCAGTCAATCGATAAAATATAGCAGTTTTTATATCCTCTGTGTTACCAAACGCATCCTTCAGATGATCCTTGGCATGTTGATAATTAATATCAATGGTTTGGTAATGCCGGATCAAGTCCAGGGCTTTACTCTTGAGCTGTGAACGTAAATACTGTAATTTGGTGGCGTCCGACAAATCATCCCTGTCATCTATCTGGGATTTAAACTGATCCCAGAAAGCAATGTACTCTGTCAGAGTTCCGTCAAACATTGGTAAATTTAATGCTGGCAATCTGGGTATCACTCTAGAAGGACTGTGGTGGCCTTTGCTATTTTTTGTTGGCCCTGCTGTATTTGCCTTCAATGTTTTCTTTATTTTTTTGCAGAGTCCCCTCTCTGCTAGACATTCGGCCCTCTGATCATCGCATTCCTCCCAAGCTGTCTCGACAACATCTTCAGGCTCACTTGTCTCATAGGCTTCTGCCTCATAACGAAGA
The DNA here is from genome assembly GCA_009830355.1 of Cherax destructor. NCBI lineage: Eukaryota > Metazoa > Arthropoda > Malacostraca > Decapoda > Parastacidae > Cherax > Cherax destructor. Next base: position 13,143 of record WNWK01025217.1, read on the forward strand.
TAGGCTGTCTCCAATGCCTTTAGCCTTTCCTCTAAAAGCCCTAAACACCCTTCTAGATCCTCGCAATCTGCATCTGGGTTTTCTCTGACAGTACGGCACTCCCTACATGTGTTCATAGACCGCTTTATCTGGATCAGAGCTGAACTTGGTACTTTCTGATTCTCCTCCGTCATTGTTGTGGTTCAGTTAAGAGTTCGTCACTAATTTATACTTTAATTAGCCCACCCCACAGCACAAAATGGTATTAGGTGAGAATAAGTGATTCCTAAAGCTAATCAACAAGCTTGATGACTTTCTTTACTTATATTGACTTGACTCAATTAAATGTACACTGTCAGCCCTCAAACCCAACTAAAATGTATATTGTTGTTATGAAAGCTTAACCTAGCAACTCACTGTACACAATAGTAAATGGTTACAGGACTTAAGCTAGCAATTCACAAATTAAATGAATCAAATACAATAAAATTCACACAGTAAAAATATGTAATATTTGTAAATTAAATTCACTTGAATAACACAAAATAAATTCAGTTATTCAACTTATAAACAGTATAGTTGGAGATGGTAACTCCTAGCCTAACTTTATAACTGTTGAAATTAGTGTGCAACTAGCCTAACTCTAGCTTGCAATCAAGGTAAATGATAACTAGGTTAAATCTGACCTAGCTGTTATAACTGTTATAATTATTGCAGAAGCCTAGCCTAACTGTGGGTGCCTTGCAACTCACTGTAAGTAATTAAATGTACAAGTTTCCTAACCTAGCTACTTGTAATCACTGTAAATAAATAACTTCTGATTAGTTAGCTTAACCTAGCCTGAGTAAGTCTTTGGGCCTAGGTGTGATAACATAACCTAGCTTCGATAATGACTGGTACATTAACTGTGGCCTAGCTAATTAAGACTAATCTGACTGCTTAATCAGCTATTCCACATCTCGGGCAAAAGGACCATATAGAAACTTGTTTTGGGACTGCCTTCTTGTAAGCTGCACTTAGAGCAAGCACTGTTGACACCGACACTCTGAGACACTTCTCTCAAGTGCCTATGGGACAAATTTCTAGCTAACTGCAGTAAAGGGAATTCCACACTGCTTACATGATACTGAAAGGGTTTAACTTACTTGATGTAGTGGCTATGTGTATCCTGGACTTCCTAATCTATAACACCCTCCAAACACCATGTGCAGGGAAGATTCTTAATCTGCAAATTGAGTGGTATTAGTGTCTTGTATTAACTCAGAATTCCCAGCCCTAGGCTGTATCCTCCAAGCAATATCTAAACAGTATGAGACACTAGCTTCCAGACTTGAACTTAAGAGACGACGCTGGTACATACCAATACAAAGGCATCTGTCCGCTTAAGACCCACCGATAACTCACTAACGTTTCCCCCAGAAAACTAACCAGATACTGAGAGAAAGAAAGTCTAGTCTTACTGCAATAGGTCTGGATGGAGAGAGATATCCGCGGTACTTCGGGATCTCTCCTCCGGGGCCCCAGGACAGATGGAAGTCACGTGGGGATGCTGCACTGTTCGCAGTGCTTGTTCACTCCGTGAAGTCCAGTCTGGTAAGAACGCAGATCATGCGTCGTGAGTCTCACACTGCTTGACCTCCGCAAGGGATTGCCATTTCTCTTTGGCTAACATAACCTAATGTACCTATTTAAGGCTTATATCTACCTAATGAGACAGCAAACAGACTTAATGTTTTCTTCTCCACCATAGGAAAGAATCTAGCGAGTAAAATCCCAAGCTCAAACACCCGTCCAACAGACTACCTCACAAACACCTACCCTAATACGCTATTCCTACCAACCCAATTGAAGTCTCGCTCATAATCAACACCCTTAAAAACAAGGCAGGAGACATAAACAGCTTACCTACTTTTATGTACAAAAAAGCTTCACAGGTACTGTCACCAATTATAGCAACACTATTCAATAAATCCATTGAAGCCTCTACCTTTCCATCAATTCTCAAAATAGCTAGGGTCACCCTGATCCACAAAGGAGGTGATCAAACAGACCTGAATAATTATAGACCAATTTCTAATTTACCATTGCTTTCTAAAATCTTCGAAAAATTAATTCATAGACAAATCTATTCCTACCTCGTCTCACACAATGTACTCAACCCCTGTCAATTTGGATTCAGGACAAACAAGAGCACAAACGATGCTATTACGCACATGTTGGAGTTAATATATACAGCACTTGAGAAAAAAGAAGTCCCACTGGGAATCTTCATTGATCTACGCAAAGCTTTTGATACAGTCGACCATGATTTACTGCTCACAAAATTAGCACACTATGGTATAAGGGGCACCCACTCAACTACCTAAAGTCATACCTCACCAACAGAAGCCAATACGTGTACACAAATGGAGCGAACTCTTCCACACAACCAATTACAGTCGGAGTCCCTCAAGGAAGTGTCCTGGGGCCACTCCTATTCCTCATTTACATAAATGACCTACCGAATGCATCACAACTACTCAAACCCATTTTATTTGCAGATGACACAACATATGTCTTCTCTCACCCAAATCCAGTTATACTGGTCAACACTGTTAATGCCGAATTACAGAAAATATCAACATGGATGACGACTAACAAGCTTACTCTCAATACTGACAAGACCTACTTCATACAGTTTGGAAGCAAAGCCACAAATGTTCCACTTAACATAACACTCAATGGTACAGCCATCACAAGACTCACAGAGGGAAAATTCCTAGGAATCCACCTTGACAGTAGCCTTAAATTCCAAACACATATACAACAAATTTCCAAGAAAATCTCGAAGACAGTAGGCATATTATCAAAGATACGCTATTATGTACCTCAATCAGCTCTCCTTGCACTATATCATTCACTTATCTACCCGTATCTCACCTATGGAATCTGTGCATGGGGATCAACAACGTTAAATCACCTTAGACCACTCATAACACAACAAAAGGCTGCAGTCAGAATGATAACAAATTCCCACTCTAGACAGCATACTCCACCAATATTCAAAAGTCTCAAACTACTCACCTTAAAGAACATTCATACTTACTCTTGTGCCTACTACATATATAAAACTTTACACTCTAATATAAACCCTCTGCTCAAAACTCTCCTCACCAACTTTAATAGGACCCATGACCACAACACAAGACACAGATCACTTTTTGATATACCCTGTGTTCATATCAACCTATGTAAAAATTCTATGCACATAAAGGGCCCCAGAATCTGGAATTCATTACCAGTAAATATTAAGATAATCTTGTCTGAAAATCAATTTAAAACTCAACTCAAAAACCACCTACTCACCCAAAACTAAATGATAATACTATAAACTACTTTGAAAAATGCTCATTGTTACTTTCCTATACGATAATCTCAATTATTAATAATATGTTACTATTATGTTACCCCCTACTCATATTATAAGTTAATGTCAAAAATGCTCAATGTTATTTTCCTTAAGATAATCTCAATTCCATATTATCATTCAAGAATCTTAACACCTGTAACAATCTAATATCTAATATCATTATATAATAATTTAAACAGTAAAATTTCATCATATTGTAATTTTGAAAATAATTTTTAACTAGAATAAACTCAATAAATTTCTCTAATATTAAGTACATAGTTTTTAAGAACTAGAATAAGCTGCCCCTAATGCCATGGCATGTCAGTGGCTCTCCTTGCACTCAATTTCCATTGTAACTACCGATACCCATGTAATCTGCAATGAAATAAAATTTGTTTGTTTGTTTGTATATTAAGGTGCTAGAACTACATTATTAATATCTAACGTTGCCTCAATAATCCTACTATTAGTTTCTAACTGTACAAACTTGCCTAGGTGTTACTAGGAGAATAAATCTATCAATTAAAATGTACACAATCGTTACCTTCGTCAACTTGAATGTCTATGTTTGTTTTGGTTGGGTGTGTGGGTTTATAAACTCCGAGGGCCGATCCATGGTATGTTTAGGGCTCCTAACGACTCACTTACCCTGTGGAACTTGTGTGACTCAAAAAGTTTCCACATCTCCCTTCAGTTCTCATGAACTACAGCGGGCACTCTCCCAGCTTTCTTCCTGTTCTTCTCCTGGGGAGGATAACATAACTTATTCATTCTTACTGCATCTACCCCCCTCTTGTACAGATGCCATGCTGGAGGTTTTCAATGCCAGCTGGTCTCAAGGAGTTTTCCCGATGCGTGGAAGCACTCTCTCCTGGTTCCGATTTTGAAGTTAGGCAAAGATAATACCTAACCAGACTCTTACCGACCCATTGCTTTACTGCCCTGTTTGGGTAAAGTGTTTGAGAGACTGGTGACCACCCGTCTCTCATGGTGGACTGAGGAACATGGCCTCTTACCTGAAAACCAGAGTGGCTTCTGTGAGGGTCGATCCACCCTCGATTCTTTGCTTCAATTTGTGCAGTTAGTGCACAGTACTTGCTCCCATCCTATTCCTCATCCTCATATCAGACATTGACAGGGATATAAGCCACAGTGCTGTGTCTTCCTTTGCAGATGACACCCGAATCTGTATGACAGTGTCCACCGTTGAAGACACTGCAAGACTCCAAGCAGACATAAACCAAATCTTTAAATGGGCTGCAGAAAACAATATGAAGTTCAATGATGAGAAATTTCAATTACTCAGATACGGAAAACGTGAAGAAATTAAAATCTCATCCAACCACACAATAGAGCGAAAAACTAATGTCAAAGACCTGGGAGTGATCATGTCAGAGGACCTCACCTTCAAGAACCATAACAAAGTAGCAATTGCATCTGCTCGGAAAATGACAGGATGGATAATGAGAACCTTCAAAACCAGGGATGCCAAGCCCATGTTGACACTTTACAGATCGCTTGTTCTATCTAGGCTGGAATATTGTTGCACACTAACTGCACCTTTGAAGGCGGGTGAAATTGCTGACCTTGAAAATATGCAGAGAACCTTCACCGCACGCATAAGTGCGATAAACCACCTCAACTACTGGGAGCACTTGAAGTTCCTAAACCTGTACTCTCTAGAATGCAGGCGGGAGAGATACATTATTATATACACATGGAAAATTCTCGAGGGCTTAGTACCAAACTTGCACACAAAAATCACTCCCTACGAAAGCAAAAGACTTGGCAGGCGATGTAACATCCCCCAATGAAGAGCAGGGGTGCCACTAGCACGTTGAGAGACAACACAATAAGTATCAACTGCCTCCCAGCATACATCAGGGGGATTACCAACAAACCCCTGGCTGTCTTCAAGCAGGCACTGGACAGGCACCTGAAGTCGGTACCTGACCAGCCAGGCTGTGGTTCATACGTTGGACTGCGTGCGGCCAGCAGTAACAGCCTGGTTGATCAGGCTCTGGTCCAACATGAGGCCTGGTCACAGACCGGACCGCGTGGGCGTTGACCCCTGGAATTCTCTCCAGGTAGACTCCATGTAGTGCATACTTCATTCGAAAGCTGGGAGTTCCTTCTGGCTGCCTTTTTGGATCTGCGTGGATCATTTGATTCTGCATCCCACATGGCGATACTTTTTAAGCTAGCTCGCATGGGGCTTGCAGGAGCCCTCCTCTGTTGGATGTGCAACTTTTTACAAGGGCAAACCTTCCGGGTTGCAGTAGGTGGCACGATGTCCTCACCCCGTCTTATATACCGGGGAGTGAACCAGGGATCCGTTCTTAGTCCTCTCCTTTTTTCTGTATTAATGTTGGATCTCCCTTCCATACAGGGCGTGCATACCCTGGTGTATGCAGATGATGTAGCCCTTTTGTTGTATGGTGCCACTACTTTGCTGGCTGCACAAAAAAACCTTCATCATGCCCTACAGTGCATAACATCATGGGCTGCCACCTGGGGTTTGGAGGTTAGTGTCGCCAAGTCCCGGCTCTTATGTTTTACTAGACGACGCCTCTCTACTCTTCCATCTGTTTCATTGGGTCAAACACCACTCCCTTTGGTCTCTTCTCATAGATGGTTGGGTGTCACTTTGGATGCACCACTCTTGACATGGAGGAAACACATAATAGCCCTCCACCTCTCATGTGCACGCCACACTGCACTCATGCGCCAGATCTCTGGCACTAAGTGGGGGGGGCGGATCGAGACCTCCTCTTTAAATTTTATACAGCTATGGTTTGCAGCAAACTCACCTATGCGAGTGAGGTGTATGGCTCGGCTTCTTCCTCCTCTCTTCACCGCCTGGATATTCTCCAGAATTCGGCCATCTGCAGTATGCTAGGGGCGTTTCCCTCTATTCCCATTGCAGCCTTGGAAGCAGAGTCTGGGATAGTCCCCCTCTCGTCAATGAGAATGGCAAGGAACTGCTTACGGCTCCATCATATGGCCTCTCTGCCTTGTACTCATCCATGCTGCCTCTCCCCACGAGTGTGGGAGGCAGCCTCCGTCCCCCCACGTTTGGTTCAGCTTTCCTTTGTGGCCAGGGCCCAATGTTCCTTGACCTACCTTTCACTCCCTGCACCAGTGGTGAATACCCTCTCCACTTCCCGGTCCCTCCCTGGATGGCCCTGACACAGTACATCCACCTGGATTGGCCTTCTAGGAACAGGAAACTCCCCCATATAGCTGCAATTCTCTTTGAAGAGTTTCGTGCTGTCACATATGGTTCTTCCTTCTCCATCTACACGGACGGCTCATAATGAAATTCCCCCCCTTCTACTTCTTCTGCTGCATTCTTTGCTGATCTTTCTGTGTGTCAAACTTGGCGGTTAGACCCCGCTCACTCGGTCCTAGCAGGAGAGCTCTTCGCCATTCATCAGGCCTTGGTTTTTGTCCTTGCTCACCTCCCTCATCAGCCTTTGGTTCTCTTCTATGATTCCCAATCTTCCCTAGCACTTTTGTGTTCTGACCGTCCACGGTCCCTACGCGTCCTTGTCCGACAGACGCAGTCTCTTATCCTACGTTTTTTGCGAAGTCCAGGTTGGAGCATCTCCCTTCAGTGGGTACCTGCCCATGTTGGCATTCGGGGCAATGAAGTGGCCTATCGTGCAGCCTCCCTCGCACATGCACTTCCTACCATTACCTCTCTTGCACTGGGCCGCAGTGATTTCACAAGGACTGTTTGGAAGGAAATCCGTCATTTGTGGCAGAAGGAACTGGTACGCTCCCTCTCTACTTCGGCACTGAGTTCTGTCCGATCTTTCAATGGTCCCTGCCCTTGGGCTCGCCATCCCAATCGCTCAGTGGATGTTGCACTGACTCGCCTCCGGGTTGGGCACTCACGACTGGCGGCTCATCTGCACCGCCTTCGATTGATGGACTCTCCGTACTGCCCGTGGTGTCCCTCACAGCCTGAGACGGTGGAACACTTCCTACTGTGGTGCCCGCATTATCACTCTGCACGGACTGTTCTCCGTGCGGCCTTGCACATGTTTGGGGTGCAATCTTTAACCCTCTCTCTCCTTCTTAATGGGGAGGGGTTTGATCCTCCAGACCGTCAGGAAATATTGGCCTGTACCTGCACATTCTTGCTGGCTTCAGGGCGCATTAAGGACATATAATACGCAGTTCTTAGTCTAACATCCTTCCACTTTGGTCGAGGTTCCTTCTCCGAGCGTTGGACGGCAGGGCTCGATACAGCGTATGCTGTCAGTGGCCCTATAAAACCCCAACAAAGAAGAAGAAGAAGAAGAAACTTAATAATTGGGCCTTTATCTTGACTTTTTTGTGATAGACTTTGAATAAGAGTGAGGATCCTGCCTTGATAATGTCACATAAGGGTCAGGAAAGTGATGGTAAGGAGGTTAAGAAGAATATCACAAGATTCAAAATTCCCGGAGTTGCCAAAATTCAAGTTCGTGATAAACTTAAAGCTAGTGTGAAGCCTTTTTAAATTGTCAGTGAATTTGGGTTGAAATAGAGCACCATTATGAAGATAAAGTACGACGAGACGGTTATAAGAGGCGGAGGTACAGTGGGAAATGGTGGTGGTCCAGTTAAGCAGGAAACAGCGTGTTCCTGTTCCTCGGATCATCATCATCGGGTCTATGAACATACAAATCCTCGTACACAAAGTAAGTACATGAATTATACTATACACTTAATGTCATACAGGTAGTATTGTTTATACAAGTGTAAGAGTATATAGCATTTGTTAGAGAAGAGGCGGGGCCAGGAGCTGTGACTCGACTCCTGCAACCACATGTACGTGACCACCTTATTGTACATGTAATCGTAGTTAAGTGCATAAGAAATTCTACTTAGTAGTTTGTGTCTAATTCTTAAGTATTATAATCATGGGGAAACGCTAAACCTGTAGTGAATATACAGCGCCTGTGGGGGAGGGTGGAAGGTATTCAGGCTCAATTCAGGGAACTGAAGCACAGATCCAATTCCTCAGATCAAGAGCCCTTCACCAGCATCAAGGAACCTCCCTCGAGAGGAATTTTTAAGTAGCCTTTGAAGCATTATAAATCTTTTATGACTGTCAGTGTTTCAGTACACGTCAACTACATTGTTTTTTATGCCACGTAAAGTTTATTTAGGTACGGCTACACAAGAACAATTATCATACAAATTTCAAGGACCCCAGTGGAATTAAGTCACTATGTCTGGCTTTTTTTAGTTATCTTGGGTTATTTCCACTATGTATGATAATTGTACTTATGTGTATCTATACCTAAATAAACTTACTTAAATATTTTTTTTCACTTAGGATAACCCAAAAAAAAGTCAGTGACATTTCCATTGGGTCCTTGAAACTTGAATTTGAATATATCGCTGTTGACAAGATAAGATAAGATTTTGTTCAGATTTTTAACCCCAGAGGGTTAGCTAACCAGGATAACCCAAGAAAGGCAGTGCATCATCGAGGGACTGTCTGTCTTATTTCCATTGGGGTCTTCAATCTTGTCCCCCAGGATGCGACCCACAGGGCCCTGCTGGCAGAGTGAAGGTATGTGCAACACCATGCAATTGTTATTCATTGTTAAAGCAGCCTGGTGGTTTGGGTGGTAGCATCCTCAGCTCACACACTGAGCATGAGTGAAGTGTTGGGCATGTTTCTTTGCACCTGCTGCCCCTCTTCACCTAGCAGTATGTAGGTAGCTACCTGGGTGTTAGTCGACTGTTGTGGGTCGCATCCTGAGGGAGACGATTAGGGAGCCCAGTAGAAATAGTCCCCGATAATGCACTAACTTTAATTGGTTATCCTAGGTTTCTAATCCTCCAGAGTTAAAAATCTGAATAAAATCCTATCTTCTTATCTATTCTTAAATTTTGCATGTGTGTGTTTACCTCACAAATGTGAGAAAGCTTGGGATTTTCTCCTCAAGGAAGTAATTTAATGCTGTTGCAACACTCTTGATCCAAGGAATTGGATGTGACCACCCCTATCTGAAGTCTACCTGGAGTGTATTCCAAGGTTCAATGCCCCCACATCCCAGTCCTTGATCAGGCCTCTCGGTGGATCAGGGCCTGATCAACCATTTTGTTACTGTTGGCCACTTGTAGTCCAGCGTACGAACCACAGCCCTGCTGATCAGGTACTGACTTTAGGTATCTGTTCAGATCCCTCCTGAAGGCAGCCAGGAGTCTATTGGTAATTGCCCTCATGCCTGGTAGGAGACTGTTGAACAGTCGGGCCCCACACACTTATTGTGTTTTCTCTTAGTGTACTAATGGCACCCCATCTTTTCACTGGGGGTATATTGCACTGTCTTGTCAGTCTTTTGGTTTTGTATTGAATGATTTCTGTGTGCAGATTTGGGAGCAGTCCCTCTAGGATTTTCCACATGTAGATTATGTTGTATCTCTCTCACCTGTGCTCCAGTGAGTACAAATCAAGAGACTCAACGCGATCCCAGTAATTAAGGGGTTTGACTGAGCTTATATGTGTAGTAAAGATTCTCTGTACGTTTTCTAGATCTGCGTTTTCACCTGCCTTGATTGAATCAAACCTGATTGCCTTCCATTCCCAGGTCCTATATGTATATGCCCCCTGTAGGTTTAGCACTTTCCTAAACATAATAATAGTGATCTCATCAAAGTTCTCCGGTCACTGATTAGTCTGGAGAAGTCTCAGACATTTTCCTGTTAGCAGAGAGTTCTCTAATGGAGCCTCTCCTTACTTAGCAACTTACTCGTTTACCAATGACTCAGACTTATGACAGGCTCTCTGACCAGTATGCATACCTAAATAATGTATATTAGAGCCGATTTTTCCTCTATTCTGTTTATTACAATATACAGTACACTATTGTGTATGGTCACAGACTGAGCCGCGGGCGTTGACCCCGGAACCCTCTCCAGGTATACTACTGTATAAACATTTAAAAATATACTAAAAATGTTATAAATGGTTCAAAGGTGACATTAAAACAATATCAAATGGTTGACACAAAGCCACTACCATTATAGTATGCTCCTTGCTTAGTTATGAATTTGTTTACCGACATGGTCTTAGGAACGGAACTCCGTTGTTAAGTGAGGATAGGCTGCATAACAGTAGATTAAATATATCATTAAGTTTGTAGTTTATAGGCACAAATTTTTTTTACACTAGATGTGATTCAATTGAAGGCATAACATTATGTATACAATAAGTCCTCACTTAACTTTGTTGATAGGTTATTGGAAACTGCTACTTTAAGCAAAATAATATACAGTGGACCCCCGAGTTTCGTAAGGTTCTTACTTCGTAAACATCGTGTTTCGTAAGCTTTTTACGATTTCGAGAATCGTAAAACCGCTCGTGTTTCGTAACGTATTAGACCTGTCCGCCTGCTCCGCGCCTGCGCGGGACGCAGGACGCCGCCAGTGAAGCGTTGTTTACCATTGAGAGAACATTACCCAGCGCGCTCTTTCAAACATTCACACTACATTTGGTGTTTTTTTTGGTGCTTTAGTGATTGTCACTGTGAAATAAGTCACCATGGGTCCAAAGAAGCTTCCTAGTGGCACCCCTGTGGTAAAGAAAGTGAGGAACACCATCGAACTGAAGAAAGAGATTACAGAAAAATATGAGAGTGGCGTACGTCTGAGTGATCTTGCCAGGATGTACAACAAAACCCCTTCTACTATCGGCTCTATCCTGGCAAAGAGAAATGAGATCAAGGAAGCTAATGTTGCAAAAGGGGTTGATATGTTAACGAAAAATAGATCGAAAACAGTGGATGAGGTTTAGAAGTTGTTGTTGGTGTGGATCCATGAAAAACAGAGAGCGGGTAATAGTGTTTCCATGGCGATAATTTGTGAAAAGGCAAGGAAGTTGCACGCAGATCTTGTCAAGACAATGCCTGCAACTAGTGGTGAGGCAAGTGATTTTAAAGCCAGCAAAGGCTGGTTTGACAGGTTTAAGAAACGTAGTGGCATACACAGTGTTGTGAGACATGGTGAGGCAGCCAGCTCAGACAAACGTGCAGCTGAAAAATTTGTGCATGAATTCCAGGGGTTCCTAGAGGCTGAACAATTCCTCCCCAACAAGTGTTTAACTGTGATGAAACAGGCCTGTTTTGGAAGAAAATGCCCAACAGGACCTACATTACTCAGGAGGAAAAGGCACAGCCAGGACATAAGCCTATGAAAGACAGGCTAACTCTCATGTTTTGTTCTAATGCTAGTGGGGATTTTAAAGTGAAGCCTTTACTGGTGTATCACTATGAAAATCCCAGACCCTTCAAGAATCACAGTGTTGACAAGAATAATTTGTGTGTGCATTGGAAGGCTAACACCAAGGCATGGGTCACTACGGAGATTTTCAAGGAATGGGTGACTGGAGTGTTTGGCCCTACTGTGAAGAAATACCTCTTGGAAAAGAAATTGCCACTCAAGTGCCTCCTGATACTGGACAATGCTCCTGCTCACCCTCACAACTTGCAAGTGTGTTTGTCTGACAAGTTTAATTTCATCAGAGTGAAGTTCTTGCCTCCTAACACCACTCCTCTCCTCCAGCCCATGGACCAGCAGGTCATTTCCAACTTCAAGAAACTGTACACCAAAGCACTGTTTGAAAAGTGCTTTGAAGTGACCTCGGACACTGAGTTGACCCTAAGAGAGTTCTGGAAAGATCACTTCAACATTGTGCAATGCATACGCCTTATAGGTAAAGCTTGGGAGGGAGTGACTTCCAGGACTTTGAACTCTGCTTGGAGACCATTGTGGCCAGGTTGTGTCCAACAGAGGGATTTTGAAGGATTTGAGGCTGACCCTGACCTTGACCCTGACGACCCTGTGCCTGTTGTGGACTCTATTGTGGCATTGGGGAACAACCTGGGGTTGGAGGTGAGTGGTGAGGATGTGGAAGAGTTGGTGGAGGCCCACAGGGTAGAGCTAACAACTGAAGAGCTGCAAGAGCTTCATCTGGAACAGCAACAGACAACAGCTGGGGTTATTGCTTCAAAGGAGGAGGGTGAGAGACAGAAGGAGGTGCCCTCTTCAGTGCTTAAGGAGATGTGTACAAAGTGGAATGAGTTGCAGACATTTGTTGAAAGACACCACCCTGAGCAAGCTGAAATGAGCCTTCTGTGCAGCCACTTCAGTGACAGAGCCATGTTGCACTTCAGGAAAGTGTTGAAGGGTCGCCAGAAACAGAGGACTCTGGACAGTTACTTCACCAGGCAGGGGTTTGGTGACTCTCAAGCTGGTCCTAGTGGCATTAAAAGACCAAGAAGGGAAGTAACCCCAGAGAGGGACTTGTTACCTGAAGTCCTTTTGGAGGGGGATTCCCCTTCCAACCACTAACTCCCTGCCCCTTTCAGCAACTCTACCTTCCAGATGCCTGCAACTCTTCAATAAAGGTAAGTAAATGTATATATATATATATTGTAAGGATGTACATGTTTATAGAGGGGCTACAGATATATCAGATCACTTTTTAGTTATAGCTACAGTGGGAGTAAAAGGTAGATGGGATACAAGGAAAATAGAATCAGTAAGTAAAAGAGAAGTGAAGGTTTATAAACTAAAAGAGGAGGCAGTTAGGGTAAGATATAAACAACTATTGGAGGATAGATGGGCTAGTGAGAGTGTAGGCAATGGGGTCGAAAATGTATGGGGTAGATTTAAAAAATGTAGTGTTAGAGTGTTCAGCAGAAGTTTGTGGTTACAGGCGAGTGGGTGCGGGAGGGAAGAGGAGCGATTGGTGGAATGATGATGTAAAGAGAGTAGTAAGGGAGAAAAAGTTAGCATATGAGAGGTTTTTACAAAGTAGAAGTGATGCAAGGAGGGAAGAGTATATGGAGAGAAAAAGAGAGGTTAAAAGAGTGGTGAAGCAATGTAAAAAGAGAGCAGATGAGAGAGTGGGTGAGATGTTATCAGCAAATTTTGTTGAAAATAAGAAAAAGTTTTGGAATGAGATTAATAAGTTGAGGAAGCCTAGAGAACAAATGGATTTGACAGTTAAAAATAGGAGAGGAGAGTTATTAAATGGAGAGTTAGAGGTATCGGGAAGATGGAGAGAATATTTTGAGGATTTGTTAAATGTTGATGAAGACAGGGAAGCTGTGATTTCGTGTGTAGGGCAAGGAGGAATAACATCTTGTAGGAGTGTGGAAGAGCCAGTTGTGGGTGTAGGGGAAGTTCGTGAGGCAGTGGGTAGAATGAAAGGGGTAAGGCAGCTGGGATTGATGGGATAAAGATAGAAATGTTAAAAGCAGGTGGGGATATAATTTTGGAGTGGTTGGTGCTATTATTTAATAAATGTATGGAAGAGGGTAAGGTACCTAGGGATTGGCAGAGAGCGTGTATTGTTCCTTTGTATAAAGGCAAAGGGGACAAAAGAGAGTGCAAAAATTATAGGGGAATAAGTCTGTTGAGTGTACCTGGTAAAGTGTATGGTAGAGTTATTATTGAAAGAATTAAGAGTAAAACAGAAAGCAGGATAGCAGATGAACAAGGGGGCTTTAGGAAAGGTAGGGGTGTGTAGACCAAGTGTTTACAGTGAAACATATAGGTGAACAGTATTTGGATAAGGGTAAAGATGTTTTTGTGGCATTTATGGATTTGGAAAAGGCGTATGATAGGGTAGATAGGGGGCAATGTGGCAGATGTTGCAGGTGTATGGAATAGGAGGAAGGTTACTGAAAGCAGTGAAGAGTTTTTATGAGGATAGTGAGGCTCAGGTTAGAGTGTGTAGGAGGGAAGGGGACTATTTCCCAGTAAAAGTGGGCCTTAGACAAGGATGTGTGATGTCACCGTGGTTGTTCAATATATTTATAGATGGGGTTGTAAGAGAAGTGAATGCGAGGGTCTTGGCAAGAGGTGTTGGGCTAAAAGATAAAGAAGCAAATACAAAGTGGGAGTTGTCACAGTTGCTTTTTGCTGATGACACTGTGCTTTTGGGAGATTCTGAAGAGAAGCTGCAGAGGTTGGTGGATGAATTTGGTAGGGTGTGTAAAAGAAGAAAATTGAAAGTGAATATAGGAAAGAGTAAGGTGATGAGGATAACAAAAAGAATAGGTGACGAAAGATTGGATATCAGATTGGAGGGAGAGAGTATGGAGGAGGTGAATGTATTCAGATATTTGGGAGTGGACATGTCGGCGGATGGGTCTATGAAGGATGAGGTGAATCATAGAATTGATGAGGGAAAAGGGTGAGTGGAGCACTTCGGAGTCTGTGGAGACAAAGAACCTTGTCCATGGAAGTAAAGAGGGAATGTATGAGAGTATAGTTATACCAACGCTCTTATATGGGTGTGAAGCATGGGTGATGAATGTTGCAACGAGGAGAAGGCTGGAGGCAGTGGAGATGTCATGTCTGAGGTCAATGTGTGGTGTGAATATAATGCAGAGAATTCGGAGTTTGGAAATTAGGAGGAGGTGCGGGATTACCAAAACGATTGTCCAGAGAGCTGAGGAGGGTTGTTGAGATGGTTTGGACATGTAGAGAGAATGGAACGAGACAGAGTGACTTCGAGAGTGTATAAATCTGTAGTGGAGGAAGGGGGGGTAGGGGGCGGCCCAGGAAAAGGGTTTGGGGGAGGGTAAGGAAGTTTTTTTCAGGGGTTACTTCCAGCAAGCATGTGTATTTTGATAAGTGAATTTTTTTTTTTTTTTTTTTTTTTTTTTTTTTTTTTTTTTTTTTTTTTTTTTTTTTTTTTTTTTTTTCCATTTGCAAATTTATATAAACAAAACTTCTGTTTTTTTTTAATCCCCTTTTCTCTGTTTTTTGTGGGGACAGACATAAGAGGTGCACAGGCCTTTGCACCTTGCAACAAAGGGGTTTAAAACAAGGAATAAGGGGTTTGCAAAGTGAAAAATTTTATGGAACACCTCCTCCCCCACACGTTCAAAACAAAAAAAATAAATATGGCGGGCTCCAAGTGCTTTCATCTGCATCATTTATTTCATGCATTTTTATGATTTTTGTATTCTTTATGAATTTTTTTTTTACAATAATTTTTATTCATTGTACATATAATTTTTTTCCCATCGTTATAATGAAATGACTTTGAACAGAACAATATTTTTGAGGATCTGTTGTAGGGATTTGGGAAAATTTTAAGTAAAATTTTAAAGAATGAACAGTGGACCCCATTCACACCTCAGAAACCCAAAATTTTGTAAGTGTAATATTGTAAGTGCTTTTGTAAGTGTATTTTTTGGGGGCTGGAAAAAGGACAACCTCTTGACAATTTGTTAAGGGGGAAAATTTGTTTAGATTAGCA